>MDKI01144299.1:0-40757 GCA_005239505.1 Nicotiana paniculata
GTAGTAGTCAATCAGCGGGACATTCAAAGAAGGTAGTGCCTAATGTCACCGGGAGCGAGTTGGTAGGGGGGCCTGAGATCTTGAGAATGGATCAAGGAATAGCTAATAACAAATTATATCCAACTGAAATCATCGAAAAATATAATCAAAGAAATTAATTCAATCGTGTGTTATTATAATATTATTTATCGTTACTACGTATTATCTTGTGTACAAATTTCTTTCATCCCATCTTCAAATGTATTTTGGTTCGAATATTAACAAAATTGAAGGTATTTTATTTGTACATATTAAATAATGTATAAAATAAAAATACACGCTCGTAAAAATACAATATTGACGTAAAATTCCACATATACTAAGCAAAAAAGTATGAAATTTGCAATGATGAAGACAAGGAGAAAAAACAAAGAGAAATAGAGAGAAACATGTACAATGTTGTAATTCTTTTGCAATAATGTACTTCCTCTACCATTTTTCTTGACTCCTCCATTTTACACGTACTTATGGCACAATATTTGACCATTTGCAGAAGGGAAATTTTCGTTCCTATACCATATAGAAAACTATATTATCAAATATGTTCATAGTTTGCATATTACTCTTCATGCTAATAGTATTTCTACAAAATATAAATCATGCATTAAATAAGGAATCATTGTAGCTGTAAGCTTCCTTATTTAGGCGCGCTAAAATTAGGGGATTAAATGTTCTTCCAGATCTTCCAAACGCAAATCACGCACATTAATCTTCTTCGTCAGTTTCGTTTCAAATTTAGCGTCTCTACATCAAACACAATTATTCTTCTACAATTAAACGAATTGATTATTCTTCTACAATTCAAAAACGAATTGATTATTCTTCTATAATTCACAAATAAAAAACGACTAAATCTTCTACAATTCTTTTACATCAAATGCAATTATGTCCAAATTTCAGTAATACAAAGCAAAGGAAAAGAGAGCAGCAATTCCACCATTGACAGTCATTAAAAAGCTTTGAAGCTTTGAATTCAAATTTGGATTTTCAAAAATCATTATTTGTTTGGATTGAGTGTTGTTGCAAATAATTGGGAATATGGTTTGGAGTTTATATCTCAATTTTGAGGGGTTTTGGTGAAGATTAGACTTGGTTTTGGCTGAATTTCGGATTGAAACTCGAAGAAATTGTAGATAAATTGTAGTTAAATTGTAGAAAAATTGTATTTTGTTGTTTATTTATTTTTCTTTTATTCATTTGACTAATGAAAGTTGAACAACATTGTATATAAAATATATTTAAGTGGTATAATATTGAAGTTGTATATAACTTAGTAGAAATAATATACGAAAATTGTAGATAATTTGTAGATAAGTTGTATAGTATATAATTAGTTGTATGAAAATTGTTTTTAGTATATATAAATCAGATAAAAAATATACAAAATACATATTGTATAAATTTTGTATAAAATTTGTATGTAAGTTTTATGTTATTGTAGTTGTATTTCACTAGGTGAAAATAATGTGTGAAAGTTGTAGAAAATTGTAGATAAGTTGTATTCCTCTATAACGGGAGATGTTGGCATATCAAGTAACTTTAGTGTTCTAGTCGAACATGCATGAAAATAAAGATAAATTTTGTTATGAACAGTTTGTAGATATTTTGTAGATAATTTGTAGAAACATTGAAATTATGTATTTTCATATTAATGTTTCAAATAGTATGTAGTTTTGTTGCAGATTAAATGTAGAAAACAAGCCATTGTGAGTCTTATTTGACTCATTCCTCACATTCAACCGTTTCTACAAATTCACGCCTCTTTAAATACAATACAATCATACTTCCTTGAATTTAAAGGTATAGCAATATATATAACTTAAAAAACATCTTCTTCTCTACACAAGTTAGCTCCAAAACAGACGAAGTGGAATAACAAGCTCCCATAAAATTTTTTAACACAAAAACACAAAAACTCAAAAATAAATAAACAACAGTCTATAATTTTTCTACAGTTGCTGCAATATAATGTATGGGTTGGGTGTTGTTGAAAATAATCGGGAATATGGTTTGGAGTTTATATCTCAATTTTGAGGGGTTTTAGTGAAGATTAGACTTGGTTTTGACTGAATTTCAGATTGAAACTCGAAGAAGAAGACATATTGCAGAAATTGTAGATAAATTGTAGATTATTTGTATTCTGATTGTAGATGCTTTATTTTCTGTTTTCACAAATAAAAAATAGCTAAAACTTCTACAAATCTTCTGAAAAAACGCAATTATGTCAAAACCCCCAATTATGCTACAATTGAATGGGAATTAAGATATAAAAATTTAATGTACCCAGTTTATAGATATTTTGTAGATAAATTGTAGATTATTTGTATTCTAATTGTAGATGCTTTATTTTCTGTTTCACAAATTAAAAACGACTAAAACTTCTACAAATCTTCTGCAAAAAACGCAATTATGTCGAAAATCCCAATTAAACTATAATTGAATGCGAATTGGGATATTAAAATTCAATATACCCAGTTTATAGATATTTTGTAGATGAATTGTAGATTATTTGTATTCTGATTGTAGATGTATTGTTTTCTGTTTTCACAAATCCAAAACGACTAAAACTTCTATAAAATCTTCTGCAAAAAATGCAATTATGTCGAAAATACCAATTAAGCTACAATTGAATGGGAATTGAGATATTAAAATTCAATGTACCCAGTTTGGGAGAGTATATGATGTAAAGCCTGGAATTATTTTAGAAAGAAATTTCAATCATCAAAAAATCTAATTATTAAAATATAAGGAAGGAAATGATTAATAGTGGCTTGGGAGGAAACACATACTACTAGAATGCCACAATAGACACAATTCGATAACTCTGCTAATAACACCAAATCAAACTAAAATAT
This sequence comes from Nicotiana paniculata, assembly GCA_005239505.1. Lineage (NCBI taxonomy): Eukaryota > Viridiplantae > Streptophyta > Magnoliopsida > Solanales > Solanaceae > Nicotiana > Nicotiana paniculata. The sequence goes on from MDKI01144299.1 coordinate 2,895, forward strand.
ATTTCATGGTTGAGACGAAATCTTGCAAATTAAAGTCTCTGGTCAGCAACTTGCATATGAAATAACAAATTAAATCTGCTTTGAACCAAAATAGTATTCTAACATCTACTAAAAACCCATGTTTGCAGTTCAAATAAAGGCCAAGATTTTAAGCACTTACAGTCAATTACCAATACTTTAATAACAGTACATAAACGTGGGTGAGGGTGATAACTGACTGTGAGGGTGATAACTGAAATAATTTCTGAAACCTAATTTTGTGCCGTGTGATAATAAAAATCTGATTATAAAAAATGGGTCTCATCTCTGTATTTTTTGAGAAGAAGAAGGAACAGAGAAGAGGAAGAAAGGGGAGGGAAAAAACAGCGCTGGTCTTAGGAATTAGGGGGAGAGAGAAACGTGGGATAAATGGACACTTTTAATTAAGGAGTAAAAAACGTCCAATTAATTAGACCCTTAATCAAGTATGATATGAAATTGGTAATTTGATATACTAAGTGTAATTAAATCAAACCTTAAACATCGAGGGTAATAAGGTTTTCTATGAGACATAGTAATATAAATATTCCTTGCAGAATGACCATCTCTTCACTGCACGCAGATACAGTATATAGGAAAGTAGGCTGTGGACAATCCTCCATCCATTATTATGGAATAAATTCTATTTCAAAAAATTCTTTACTGATTGTTGTTGGCAAATAACTGTTAAATAAAAAATATAAATTGATGCTAAATGTTTTAAATTTAGAAGCATAAATAAATATTAGGGAGTGAGTAAGCGTAAAAGAATATGAAAAATTAAAACTACCCGTGTTAAAAAGGTAATAAACATGTGTAGTTGAAGAGAAAGGATAGGAAATTATATACAATATTTATTAGCATGAACAATGACTTTTCATTGGTAATTTGCAACTATGAGATGAATTTCATCTTTATAACTATTGAATATAACTCTTCAAATTCTCCATTTTTGTAGTAACGTAGAAACCTGCTTTAATTTGCCTACTTTAATATGCTGTTTTTTTCCTATTAGAATATATAATACCATTTATGTACACAAATATTACTATTTTAGTAATAGTAATATGTGGTTGAAGGATAAAAAAGTCATTCAATTTTTGATAGGACAATTTGGTCATTACCTTTTTCTTTTGATCTTCCCACTTATAATATAGTAAGTATAAGTATGATATGATGGTTATTATTATTATGATACGATATGATGAATTTATAATATGTTCGTTAGGACCCATAAAGGGAGAAGAACATGCTGATCATGAGAATATTGAAATACTATAGAGAGGCTTAAAGTATATTTCTCATTCCACAATCTAAAAGTTTACTTTTTAAATGACATTGTACGGAGTACATTTACAGTTTTCTAAAATATTTTCTTCAATCCAACACGAAAGCATATAAAATACAATGAATTAATTGAAATTTGCAGTGTCTCTGAAATGCATATAATAACTGTTGAACGTATAACAACCCATTACTGGAATTATTTCTTTCATGAATGTTGTGAATTATTTATTACCATAACATTAAGTACAAAATATCATTTTGTGGGAGGTAATTTTAATTTTAGGTAGACGGTAATTTGGTCATTCAGTTTTTGAAGGACATTTTAGTAAACTAACTTCATCTAAAAGTGTTCATGCTTATAATATAGTATGATCATTTACTATAAAAGTTATTTTTTCTCGAACCGATTTTATATTATTTTATAATATATATTCTCTATAACATCTCTTCACTATATGGGAACAAAAGATGTTATAGAGAGGTTTGATTGTAATATATGTTCTCTATAACAGTACTTCACTATAACAGCCTAAAACTTTTGAAACATATGAAACTGTTACGGAGAGATTTGACTATATTGGTTGATCAAGAAAGCTATGAATATTAGCTTGTTTCTGGTTAGATTTTCCATCTTAGACTTCTTTCTATTTTTAGCCTGTTAGGTTTCTAATTTGGGGCTTAATTAGGCCTATTTTTCTGAAATCCTAAAATATATATATATTTTTGTAATATTGCTAAGTTCGGTGGAGTTGTAGACCTTAGTTCATCAATTAAGGTATATTTTTAGTGGTGGGAAATTGTTTCCTTTTTGCTAACTTAATGTTCATTAAATTCTTGCCAATGGCTTTGAGTTTTTATTCAAGCTTGTGGTTTGATCTTCGTAAAAGGTTTAAATCTCTTTCTAAATTAGTTTAACATCTAATTAGTTGTAATTGTCTATCTTTCCAATCATAATCTTTATACAGCAAAAAAGGGAAAAAATTACAATTGCCTATCATAGTGTTATTAGAAATTATCAATATGACCATAATACATTCACCTTAATACCAACTTAACAAAGGTCGAGAAAAAAAAAGGGTTCCAATTTATAAAACGGAAAAAGGTCAAAATTGCCCTTGTATTATTGAATATTGTTTAAAGTTATCATATGTTATACTATTTGGTCAATCGTGTCCCTACTGTTATACTTTTGTTCAGATCTACCCCTAATTTAAACGATTGGCCACGTGTCATTCTCAGATTTAATTAACCCATTCCCAATTTAAAATACCTGGTAACTCTCTTATCCGACCCGTTACCCGACACTAAACACCCCCTCCAAAATAATCCCACCAGACATGAACCCAACCCCATGCTCTTACGGTCTTCTCTCTCTTCCCTCTTGTCTTCTCTTCTCTTCTCTTCCCCCACTTCACACTAAAACAACAAGAAATAGCAGCTCATCGGAAAACCCCTCCGGCAGCACTAACCTCCATTATATTGGCACCCTCTTTATCTCCTTCTTCTTGCGTCATCCAAACAGCAACTCTGTTCCACCAAAAAGTAGCAAAAAATGGAACCGGGGAAAACTCGCCGGAAAAATCACAAGATCACCATCATCGACTACCTCTACTCTCTCTCACTGTTTTCCCTCTTTTTTTTTTCAAACATCGTAAAAACAAGCGAGATCCATTATAGATCTTGACTAGAAAATGGCCAAAATACCACTGCCTCACCCCTTCTTTCATTTTTTATACTCAATTTTCTCTTTCTTCTTTGCAATTTGTTAGATAAATCAAGGCACTAAAGGAAACGAGTTTGACGGTCATGAGAATGGACATGCCCTTAGTGGATGAATTGAGTACCTTGTGATTGGTGTTGTCGAGCTGTGAAGGTTAGTTTTGCGGATCATCAGATGTTATTTTCTATGGCTACGGGCCAAGTGGGGGAGTCCACTAGCGGTATTCAGATTGCAGAGTCATGTGTTACCTCAGTTTTGGCCTAAGAAGTGTATATAGATGGTATTGGAAGGTTCCCAAAATTTGTATATGACTAAGATATGCTCTTGCATGGGATGATGTTGGGACTTATGGTGTTTCTACGTCATTAATGTATTTTTATTTCAGTGTCAAAAAGGGGTCGGAGAAATAGCTTCAGATTCTTAGAAGGTCTATTCAACATGGGCATCTCGGTCGGGGAATCATGGGGTGCTTCAAGGGAGATACAGTGGTTTATGAGTTGCTGGGCTACGTGGCTTGTACTAGGATTTTATGTAATGAGTTTTGGTTGGGGTAGTTGTGTATCGATAGGGAGAAGTGTTACCTCATAGGAAAGACTAGGAGTAACCGAATAAATGGGTTAGCTCTGTGGTGTTGGGCCAGCATAGCAATGGAAGTAATTGGTCCTTTTTGAATGGGAATTCCCTACCGGCATTTGTGGCAGTATTCTTGGGTTGGACGGTTTATGTGGCTCGATTGAGTTGGGAAGATGCGGTCCTAATGGTTTAGTTGCTTGCGGACGGATCTTAGAGAGTTCTCGATGGTTTTGGCAACGACTCGAGTCGGCTGGTTGCTATGAGCATAAGCAATATGTTGTACATTATGGTTTTCTCCTGGATGGATATCAGAAGTTAATAGAAGGTTGGTATTATTGGATATCATATGTGAAGAACGTGCATTTTAGGAAAGACCTTTGAGTTTTGGTTTGCGGGTGCGTGGCTAGTGGCATGGTGATTACTGGGTTTTGCGGCTCAGGTTTTGTTACGCGAACGGAAAACCTATATGGGTGCTTCAGTAAAATGATGGGGTGTAAGTGATGTATCAGCTATTCGATTAGCGTAGTTGAGTTTGGGTATAGAAATTTCGGTATTCCTAAGGTTTTGGGGCTAGATGTCCCCATATGCAGGCTATTTCTTGTATGCGAATTATGAAGGCATGTTGAGAATGGGATAACTGATAGCACACATTATAGATAGGTTTCTATGGACTTTTGGGAGGATATTTACCTATTTGGGAATGATCAAGATTTGGATTGGGCGCTATTTGAAAGCTCAACGAGAATATGTATTTTATATCAGGTCATTGGGTGCTCTTGTGAGATTGTTATCACGGTTATGTTACCAGGCAGAATGGATATTATTTGTGCCCCTGGCCTATGTTATGTGTTATTCTCTTATGCCGTGATGGGCTATGAGGTTGTATGATTATTCTCCACGCATGTTGTAATTCTGTTCATGCCTTATGGCGATGTGGGCGAAATGACCCTCGTGATGTTCATTGGTTCATTGCACCTTAGTTGTGCTTGCTTTCTTCCATGTTTTGTTAATTCTATTCATTTTCCCACAGTTATACTTGTGCACTCTACTGTGTTTGATATCAATATTCATGGGATTAGTGAACCCGAGAACTTTGGCTTGATGAGTATCTGAGAGCGGGCTGCACGCCGCAACGGATATTATGTGGGATACCCTTTCCTTGTGTTTATTTGGTGTTTTATTTTCCCTCTGTGGGATGATTTAATGAAATTGTACTTTTGTTGTTACACATGTTGTACTTATTAGATAATCTGTATACCTTGCTTTCCTTCTATTTTTACTGCATAACTGAGTTATTGCTGAGTTGGTGTACGAGCTGTATGGCATGAGAATCCGTGTGGTTCCGTGATGAGCTATTGCTGCTTGTATTGGCTGAGATGAGGTTCTTAGACATGAGATTCGCACTATCGTATTGGGGGTGAGGAGTGTTTGGAAGTATGAGGTTGTTTCTACTAAGATTTGGGCAATGGCCCTTGACGGATGAGAGAGCTTCTTGACTTGTTGACTGCACGGGCGTTTATGAGTCCCTGCATGTTTCTTTATCATGGGAAGCGTTGTGGAGGTGTGGAACAAGTTTCTATTCAATGTGAAGTGTATTGCCGACGTCCAGAATGTTATTTGGGCAACTATGGTGGTCAGAAGTTATTGCTACAGGAATTTGAGTTGTGTGGAACATCATGTGATTGTACCCTGGGTTGGAATTATGGCTCGACTTGGCTTGTTCAGGTTATACAGTGAGATGATGCGAGATCCGAGTCCTATGATGAATTTCAGATGTTGAGATTTGGTTATGTCCTAAGGTTATGGACTAATGATGAAGTGAGATCTTCGGTTAAATTGCGTTGTCAGTCCTACATAGGTTTGGGTGATGGGGAATCACCCCCGGGTGTATGTATGGTGAGCTCATGCAGTGGTTTGATGGCTTTGGAACAACTCTTGGCACGTTCGAGGACGAACATATGTTTAAGTGGGGGAGAATATAACGACTCGACCGGTCATTTTGAGAATTTGCACTTCGCTCGATAGTTTGGGGGAACAAGTAGCTCGGTATGATATATTAGGACTTGTGTGCAAAATTTGAGTTCATTCCGAGTTGATTTGATATGTTTCGGCGTCGTTTCTTCAAGCATAAATGATATCATATTGAACAAATAAGCTCTAATTTCCTTTTTGTTTGAAGCATTAGATCTGTATCATAATTACGGACCCGTAGAAAAAAAAATTATCGAATTTGGACATCGTATGAGGATTTTATGGTCATTTTACTAAGAATTAAGTTATTAGATTTTTTAGATTAATTGCGGAATTGCCACCGGCGGCGTACTTAAAAATCTGCACTATTTGCAAATATTGAAACTAACATATCTCCTTTATTATAAGGTCAAATTGAGTGATTTAAAATCTTAACTTGACTAGAATTTCACAAGGAATCCATTGAATACATAAAAATCGAGTTTTGGGATCATTTGGCACGAGAAACGAGGTAGAATAACTGGCAGAAAAATATATATAATAAGGGTTTGTTCATTTGGTCATATATTGAGTTGGGGAGCTCGGATTTCAGCGATTTTGGAGGCGATTTTCACCATATGGATTGGGGTAAGTGTTTTCTACTCGATTTTGGTTATATTTCATGAATCCATCTTTGTTTTTGGGATTTGATTGATGATTTCAAAGTGAAATTGAGGGAGTTAGGGCTTGAGTTTTGGAGAGTTTGAGGTGAGGATTTGAGGGATCAAAAGGAGTCTGATTTTGACGAATTTTTATATGGTTAGACTCGGGAGAGAACGGGGTTTCTAATTCTGTCATTTTTGGCTGATTTTCGAGACGTGGGCCCAGGGGCCGAGTTTTGGCCGATTTTGAATTTTTGGCATATCTTGTAATTTTTATTGTGGAATTCGATTCGTTAGCCTATGTTGATGGTATTAATATAATTATGGTTAGATTTGGAGCTTTTGGAGACCAAGTCCAGAGACGAGGGCATCCCGGAGTAGAATTTTACGCTATTGAGGTAAGTATCTTGCCTAACCTTGTGTGGGGAAAACCACCCCTTAGGAATTAAGTCACTTGTGCTATCTTTATATGTGAAAGCTGTGTACGCATGATGACTAGTGGGTACACAGTTTATATGTGGTTTTGACTGGTTAGATTGTCTAGTCTTTTTCCATGACTTTGATCAAATTGTCATATATGTGGTATCTTGTTGTTAGGCTACACTAACATGCTTTATATGATGTTGTTAGCATTTATTTACCTCTCACTTGTTGTTTGGCTTATTTGCCTTAGTTGAAGTTATTGACTTCCTTGTTGTTTTGTTACTTCTTAATTGTGAGTTCCTCTATGACTCTGTACATATATGCTACATGTCTAAATTATTGTGATTACATGTATAGTTATCACGTGCCTTACATGTCTTGTTGTTTTTGTAAAGGTTTTTGTATTCCTTTGATTTTTACGTGATTCTCTTGTTGTCGTGTACTCATACTCTTGGTAGTACAAATTCTGGTAATTGAGTTGTGGATTGGTTGTTGTTGTTGTTGTTGTTGTTGTTGATTTAAACTAATGTTTGGTAGGATCGATTGCGCGCCACAACAAGAGTAATAAGGGTGGACGGGAGGGATCGGGTTGCACGCCGCAACAAGAGGAATAAGGGTGATATATTGAGGAGCAATAAGGGAGGACTGGTGGGATCGGGTTGCACGCTGTAACATATTAAATATTATTTACTGTTATTGTAATTGTTAAGGAGGAGTATGGGAGGATTGGTGGGATCGGGTTACACGCCGCAACATATATATATTTACATTCCGTGACCCCTTGTTCTCACGAAATCGGGTTTCGACATTTCTGGGACAACTCCTTCTTTTGGGATTCGGTAGGGATTGGAAGAGTCGCCACCTAACGGATTAAGCTGCGTTAGGGCACCTAGAGTAATTAACTCAAAAACCAGTTTGCATCACCAGATATCGGGTAAGGGCTCAAATTACGTCCGGGGGAAGGTGTTCGGCACCCCTCGTGGTCCATTATGGTGGGTCCCGACCGAACTTAAATTAAGCGAATTAGTCTAAAAAGGGAGAAAAACAATTTGGACAATACAAGTTACTATAAACGGGATTAGGGGAGGGGGTCCTAGGTTTTTTAGCCTATAGGATCATTCCATGCAATACTTTGTAACTTCCCCAAGTTGGGGTGTTACTCATAGCATTAGCGCACGGGCTATCATCTCCTTACTACCCAATTACTATCTTTCAGTTGTTACCTAAGCGTTCTAATAGCTTCTAGATCATTCCTTATGCGTGCACTGCCCTTCCCTTACCTATGGCCCTGGAGGTATTAGGACCTCTATTTAGGATGGTCCTAGACTGACCTATATTACTTAAAAATGAGAAATCCAGGCGACAAACAAAATACAAATAGGACTTTCATGTAAAGAACAAATAAGGTCTCACATTGACCTCCACACATAAGCAACAAATGCATGCAATTGAATCAACATACTTTGTTAATTTTAGAATCCTATAGGCAGGATATCTATATGAGCAGAAACAAAATGTAAAGAAACAGTTTTATTAAAGCGATCATTGAGACATATTTGTTGGCCTACTGATTTTATTAAGCATGAACCTGGGCACTTCCAGGCAGCAAATTGTCACAATTTTTAGGCCCAGAATCATTAGCAACCCTTACAGATTTTCCTAAGTGATAGTCAGAATTGGTCGAACTCAGAACTAATTAACGGAATCCTATAGGCATGGTTTCTACGAGTTTATTATAGACCTATAACATGGTTTCTGAGTGAACTATTGATTTTAACTCATAAAGACATGTTTTTATTCCTTTTAAGTCCTATAGGCATGCTTGCTAATTACAGAATTGATTTAAACCCCTATAGGCATGATTTCTAAGTTGAGACTGATCTTTACTTCCTATAGTCATGATTTCTAATTACTGACTTGATTTAAACTCCTATAGACAGGATTTATAAGTTTGAAAACTGATTTCACCCTATAGGCATGATATCTATTAGTTTAAATCCTATAGGCATGATTTCTAGGTTTGAACTGATCTTTATTTCCTATAAGCATGGTATCTATTAATCGTATGTAGGCAGAATTTTAAGCAGATTGCCAGAAAAGGTTATTATTTCAAACAAACAGAATCATGTAGACATGGTCACTAATGCACGTTGGAGTTTAAAAAATGTGTGGATCCTAGGATAGGATTTCTAATGCAGAATTAACAAAAAGGCCTATAAACATGATCTCTAATATACGAGTGTAAAAGTACAAAAGTAGAGAATCAAGAAATTCCTTTAGGCAGGGTCTCTAAACAAGTAGTAGCAATCACATGACTTGGTCAACATAATTAAACCTATAGGCAGGATTTCTACCCAAGTTTAACAAAAATAGAAGGAAACCCCCTAGCTTTCACTAATCAACCCCAAATATGTTATTATAGAAATTATTACAACCCAGAATGAATAAATTACATAATAGTATCCCTTACACTATAGGAAGCCTTCATAGGCCCAATATAAACCTAGGAACCAGGCCCTCCAATAGAACAACTTTGGAGTATAGTAATGATCCATCCATGACTCATTAAAAGTCAGTCTTCCAGTGTGTCAAATTTCTCAAGGGCCTCAAGGACCCCAGACAATGGTCACACCAGAACCACATTCAGAAGGTAACTCGAAAAAGATTTGAAAACCCGCCCCAATGTGTCAGAGTTCAAAGGAGTCTCAAGGACCCTAGGCAGTGCTCACACTGGGGGCGATTGAGAACCTAAATGACTAAGTATAGGGGTTTTAAAACCAGTATATAAAGGAAAAGGGGCAGATTTCAAAATAGTTCAATTTCAGAAGAAAAAAAGTTCAGAACACAGAGTTGCAGGCAGAACTGCACCAAGAAGCAAACAAAGTTCATGTTCAGCACATAGTTCAATCAAGTTGTCATCTGATTAAGCTAAGTATTCATGCTAGTATTTAAAACACAGAAGCAATTAGGCAAAAACATTTGAATTAAACAGACATGACATATGAGTTAAGAAACAGACAAGTGATCACATGTTTATAGTACCTTACAAGAAAACAGACTAAACCTTAATCTTAGGAGAGGACTCATATTATTTGAAATAACTTAGTCTTAGGTTAACAATATCATCAAATTGTCATAGAAAGGGGAAGAATCATGCTAGGGAATTGAAACAGGCTAGTCAAACAAAGCATAGAGAATGGAATTGTAAAGGTTATGACATACCAGTTGAGGAGAAAGCAAGTAAAGGTGCAATAGCAGTTAAATTCCAGAATAATTTGGCCTTGACTTTCAGCCGGCCAAAAAATAACCACTTAGTACAGAAATTAGAACAAGAGAGAACAAAGAGAACTTAGGTTTTTTGTGAGAATAACAGATTCCAGTCTTCATAAAGGGAACGAGGAAGGGTTTTTTATAGTCTCAATGAGGTAGACAATAAGGTAATGAATCAGTCTTACAAAAATAAGGCACGAGAATAACTTCAGAATCAATTAGAGCCGGCTTCAATCAATTAACGGGACAAAATAGCATAAAATCGGGCCAGTACTATTCAAGTTAAGGAAAGTATTACACAGAGTCAATCAAATAGTCAAGATGCCGGATCAAAACAAGGTAGGGAGTAATGAGAACAGGTAATCGAATCAAATAAGGAAGTACCAGTACTACACAAAAAGAAATATTGGAACCTTAGTAAAGATTTCAAAGTCTTTTTAGGGCAAATAAAAATTAGTCCATAATTAACGGCAAGAATCACAGAGACAGATAAGCAGAAATATTAAAGGAAAATAATTAAATATCGATAACCCTAAGTTTTAATATAAATAAAATAGGAAAAAATATAAATACATATAGACGGAAACAATTAGGGTAAGTAAAATCAGTCAAAAATAATAGATACACAGAGATGAAACAACAGATTTGATTCGTTTTTGAAAATCACAAATCCTGATTTTAATTTAACTAAAATCAGTCAGAAACTATAAAACATAGAGATAGGGATACTGAAATTCTAAAGAAAAAATGCCAAAAAATAAGAAATCGTTTAAGATCTTGACAGATCTGGACCCTAATTTTAGGGTAAGTAAAAGATTCAACCAAAAATAGCCAGATTCGTGAGTGGAAAGGTAAATAATAACATTAAAGCGAATTAGAATGAACCAAAAATCTAATTTAAACCAGAGATCCAAAACCCTAACGGGAAGATATGAAAAATATTCGTACTCACAGGTATTGGGATGAACATAGACATGAATAATAGAAATATAAGAGATTCTGGACCAGATATGGTTCGAGTCTCTTGAGATACAATTTCCTTTTGAGGAAAATAAGTCCAGTAACTTCAAAGACGGGTAGTAAGTAAGGAGGTAAGGCCAGATAAGGCAAGGATCGGAGAATGACTTCATTTCTGGTAGGAGAAATGGTGACGGTGGGGCTAGGGTTTGAGGGGGTGAGAGAGAAGAGTGGAGTGGAGGATCCAAAGGCGGCGGGTTGGAAAAATACTGGTTGATGATCATGCACTATTTTAAAGGTATATATGTATTTTTTTTAAATATATATGGAAAAAATTGGGTATCAACAGCTGCCCCTCTTTACTCGGGAAGGATGAAAGAGTTGTCGCGTAAATATATGATGGCCAATTTTGACCGAATAGAGCGATTAGAGAGATATAGGCCGCACTCTGATCCCCGAGCTGCCTACATATCCCTAGTATTACAGGAATCGGGCCGTGTGTAGTTCTGGATCCACCGGTGGAATGAACCGATGGGGTTGTCACAAGGGCGATCACAAGGCTCCGAATAGGTGAAACGGTTATAGTGAGCGGTCAGGTTTGAAATAATTTGAAGGGACAGGAGCGGGATTGCTCCTATTGGGATAACAATTACTCACTGGGTTACCTGCAAATCAAAAGATGTATTGAAAGCATAGACGTATAAATTTGCGTAAATTTAGACATGATGCAAATTCCCTTCAGACCGTGAAAACTGTCTTTGGACGATTGAAGATGACGTTCTTAGACCATGATGTCCCGGGCCATGAATTGTGAAGTAAGGGATTTGTAGGCCATGAAATGATGTTCTCGGGACATGAAAATGGTGCCTCCGAACCATGACGCCTTTGAATAATGATGTGCAAGTTTGAGAGATCCTAAGGCCATGGCATGATGTCTTCCGGCTATGAGGATGGTGCCTTCAGACTATGACGCCTTCGGACAAGTTGGCTATATTCATACTATGAGGTGCGGAGACATGATGCTAGAGGCAACAAGACAGAGCTTAGTCTTGTGCGAAGTTAAGGCCAGAGCTTAGCCCGATGCAAGAGAGCAATGCAAGAGAGACAGTGCTTAGTCTCCTGCGAGATTTGGGACAGTGCTTGGTCCCATGAAAAGGGAAGGCAGGGCTTAGCCTTATGCAGGTGGAGAGGCAGGGCTTAGCCTCGTGCAAGGTTCGGGAAAGTTCTTAGTCCCATGCGAAGAGAAGGCAAAGCTTAGCCTCATGCGGGTGATTTGAGACAGGGCTTAGTCTCATGCGAAGAAAGGGCAATGATTAGCCTCATGCAGGTGATTTGAGACAGGGCTTAGTCTCATGCGAAGAGAAGGCAGTGCTTAGCCTTATGCAAATAGGGAGGCATGGCTTAGCCTCATGCAAGGATTCAGACAGGGCTTAGTCTCATGCGAAGAGAAGGCAGTGCTTAGCCTTGTGCAAATTGAGAGGCAGGTGTTAGCCTCATGCAAGGATTTGAGACAGGGCTTAGCCCCATGAAAGATTCGGGACAGTGCTTAGTCCTATGCAGAGAGAAGGCAGTGCTTAGCCTTATGCAAATAGGGAGGTAGGGCTTAGCCTTATGCAAATAGGGAGGCATGGCTTAGCCTCATGCAAGGATTCAGACAGGGCTTAGTCTCATGCAACGAGAAGGCAGTGCTTAGCCTTATGCAAGTAGAGAGGCAGGGCTTTAGCCTTATGCAAGGAGAAGGGTAAGAGTGAAATATTCTTAGCTGATAATGTTTTTCATGCATAGAAATTATATCGTTGCGAGGGTGTTTATCATGATGATATAGTCCTACATCCAAAGAAAATTTGTGAGCTTTTGCGGGGGGATGATGGTTCGTGCCTTTTCTTGCTCGATTTACTCCGCTGTCACGACCCGAAAACCAACCCAGCCGTGATGGCGCCTATCGTGATACTAGGATAGCCAATTCATAATGCATAACATGAGAAAAACTTTCGTTTGATTCAATATCCACCAGTATTACATAAATCTTTCGTTTTAGCATTTGAAAACACATAAAGGTAGGTAAAACATTTAAATACAACCCAAAACCCGTAGACATCAGTCATGAGCAACTAAAAAGGGAATACGAAATCTGGTACTGTCCCTTACTTCAAACCAGTCTGAGAATAAAAAAAATGACTAATAGGAAGGAGAGAGACAAGGCTGCGGACGCCATGCAGCTACCTTGAAATCTCCGAAGTGCTCCCAGAGAGTAAACGAGCTCTCACTCGGTCCAAACACCTGAATCTGCACACAAGGTGCAGGGGGTAACGTGAGTAGACCAACTCAGTAAGTAAAAAGCTCAACCTGTGGACTGAGAGGTAGTGACAGACTAAACCTCCATATTCATGACAGGATAAATGTACAGAAATTTAGGTATGCTTTCAGTTAACTAGACAGCTCAAGTGATAATATAAACAGAGTTCCGAACAGTTTAACACATATACCTTGATGTATTCTAGATGCCAATGCATCAAAAGTATGAAATGCACAATATGCTCCCACTCTCAAATACTCGTCCACTCAGTACTGTATATGGATCACATAGACCAGGAAGATCTCCCAGAATATATACACATCATTAACCTCAGTCGCTCAGTACCGATGGAAACAGGCCAATCCAGCCTCGTGGAGAAGATCCATCTCCAAGCACAAACACTTCGGACAAGATCCATGTCCAGGGAAGATCCATCCCTCATATATCACTGCGGTCACTGGGGGTGTAAAGAATCCAAAGGGGCTCCTCTTAGCGCAAGCGCTATAACAAGCCAACGAAGGCATAATCAATATCTCGCTGTGGCGTGAAGCCCGATCCCATACTGTCACTGTATATCAGGCTCTCGGCCTCACTCCGTCATCAATCTCCAGTCTCGCTCACATGGGCTCACAATGCATGAACTAGCCTGAATAAATGATAAAATGGGCAAAATCAACAATTACCGAGACTGAGACATGATATGGTATGAAATGACAGGACTGAGAATATAATATCAATGGAACACATGAGATGACAACAATAATCGACCACTCGGGTCCCAACAACATCGGCGTGAAGCCTTAACATAATATCTAAGATGATTTCTAGCATGTTCGCATTTAAGACGACTACTCGGGTCTCAACAGTATCGACGTGAAGCCTTAACACAGTATTTAGAATGATTTCCTGAATGTTCACGTTAGTCACATTGACAGAAGCACAAATATCAACAAGAGAGAACCAATAAACGGTGCCATGGCACGAACCAGGTCACGAATCACACGGTGCACGCCCGCACGCCCATCACTTGGCATGTGCGTCACCCAATTCTAATCACGTAACACGTAGCTCGGGGTTTCGAACCCTCAGAACCAAGATTGGAAGCGTTACTTACCTCAATCAAGCCAAAACACTACTCCGCAATGCCCTTGCTGCTCGACTTATTCACAAATCGCCCCAAGTCTAACCAAAAATCAGCACTATATCGTTAGTATATTCTAAAGGAGCGAAGCCCACATCAAAATTATCAAATTACATCACAAATCCCGAATTCGGCCAAACCCGGGATCCGATACCACATCTCGAAACTCGACACAAATCACAAAACTAGAACCCTTACACTCCCACGAGTCCATATATACCAAATACATCAAAATCCAACGGCAGATGACCCCTCAAATCCTTAAATCAATGTCTCAAGTTTCCAAGCCCTAACCCCTCAATTACACCATTAAATCCCACAACATTCATGATCAATTAGTCAAATATCAACATAGAATCGAGTATTAGGTTCAAAAAACGTTACCTCAATGTGTTTCCCTTGAATCCCTCTTCAAAATCCCTCAAAAAGCTCCAAACCCGTCTTAAAAAATGGTGAAATATAAGAAAAATTCGTGAAGGCATCTTTTTATACTTTTTGCCCAGCGACTTCCGCACCTGCGGAACATTTCTCGCACCTGTGGACCCGCACCTGCGGTCCCAGGTGCGCACCTACGACCATGACTTAAATCCCGACTTCCGCATCTGTGGCCCTCACCTCGCACCTGCGGGCTCGCAGGTGCTATCGGAATACCGCATCTAAACTCCCAGGACAACCTTCCTCTTTCCGCATCTGCGCATGGCCCACCGCACCTGCGATCATCGCACCTGCGGCTCCCCATCCGTAGGTGCGACCACACCAGTAAACTGGCACCAGCAACAACTTTGTTGCATTTCCTAAGTCCAAACCTCCGATAACCATCCGAAATAAATCCCGAGGCCCTCGGGACCTCAACCAATGATACCCACATGTCATATATGATTATTCCAACTTAGTCGAACCTTCGAAACACTCAAACCAACATAAAATCACCCAATTTACTCGAAATTCAATCCTAAGGATTTCTAAACTTCCGGAATTCACCAACGATGCCGAATCTGACCAAACCTCATCCAGATGATCTAAAATTTTGCACACACATCCCAAATGACACCACGAACCCGTTCCAACTTCTGTAATTCCATTTCGACCATGATAGCTAATTTTTCACTGCTGACCGAAAATCGTCAAAAATCCTATTTCACCAATTCAAGCCTAATTCTACCACAGACCTCCAAATAGCATTCTGAATACACTCTTAAGTCCCAAATCACCTAAGGAAACCATCCGAACAATAAAAACCCCATTCCGAGATCATATACCTATAAGTCAACTTCTGGTTGACTTTTCCAACTATTGAACCAAGATAAGAGATTAAGTATCTCATTTCTCTCCACAATCACTCTGAACCCGAGCCAACGAACCCAACACCACACAAAAGAGATGAACCACACAAGCAATGTAGCAGAAATGGGGAAAACGGGCTAAATTCTTGGAACGACCGGTCGGGTCGTTACATTCTCCCCCTCTTAAACAAATGTTCGTCCTCAAACGTGCCAAGAGTTGTTCCAAAAGCCATTAAACCGCCGAATAACCTTACCATGCACATACCCGGGAGTGATCCCACGTCACCCTACCCCTCATAGATCAAATAACACAACAGATTCGAATGCCTCTCTGTCCAACCTAATCCCTACGTCTTAGAATCCAAATTCCACGTCAGAACTTATCTACAAGATCAGAATCATGCCTCCACACACTGTATATGTCTGAACATGCTATATCCAACCAAAGTCATAACTCAAGTCAAAATCACATGATATCTCACCTATCCCGAACACTCATAATGATAAGCTCAAATCACAACAGACGCCCAACCCACCCAAATGCCAGTAATAAACCCGTCATCAAACAAAGACCCGTTATAACACCTTAATATACTTCACAGGATGAGCGAAACAAGCAGAAACCGATAACCATTCGTCGTATAAACAAGTGATGGAACTCCCTCCCTTCGACAGGAAATACAACAAAACTTCTATACCGACCAGCGTCAATATCCTCCCAAATATGCCGCAGCCAGATTCGATAACACCCATTCTAGGTTCGATGACTTCATCTCATCCGTCACAACCGCTCTAGTAACATGACACATCAATACCGCTTAAAGACATAGCCCGTGCAGTCCATGCACTAATAAACAACCCCCCAAATGTACCCAAACATGAAAAATAACACCAGACGCAAAAATCGTCCCACAATATCAACGGGTAACATCCCAATGCAATGCTAGGAACTACTCCCTGCAGAACCAAGACACATGAATCCTACACACAAGGATCCTATTTAACATACCTCGCTGCAATACGCGAACCCTATCCGAATATTGGTCCATATTATACCCCTCGCTTAGTCTTGCTAAAAATCAAAAGCCACGCGAAACTGATATCAAGTACTCAAAGTGAATTACCATAACCACGGGAAATCGGACGCTACCATGCCACACGAATCTGAAAGAACACACCCCATACGTCCACACCCTACGATACACATCTACTTTACCTTAATCAAACTATGCTATAAGACCACAGCAAAACCGCACCATGTGTGCCTAAAACTAACGAATCGCCGCTCCCGAAGCAGGGAAGGTAACTCCTAGATCATCCCAGGGCACAAATAACCCAATAGCCGCTAACTGACACCCCTCACGATAGCACTACAAAGCCAATCAATCCGACTCGGTGCAAAGCACCTATCCCCACAGGGCCTACTAAGGAACCCCAAATCATTCCGGTTGTATACCATAGACCAATGACCCTCCGAAGGACCATAATGACTGAATCATATCGCACACTAGCACCTGGCTAACCTTGGCTACAAATTTACATCATTCAACTATGAAATCATCTACTCATTCGAGTTTCCAGACTCAAAACCCTCAAAGAACACCAATCACCATACTCGATCTCAATTCCGTCGCCTAAATGTCTAATAATTTTTCGATGCATGATCACACCATGAGGAAGTACCCCCACAATCTATAGGTGCTACAAGGCTGGACTTGAATACTCACAGTTGAACAACAAGGAGAGTGCCGCACCACCAATTAGGTACCCATAAATCAAAATACATAGCATATTCTAAAACATACACCCTCATCAAGTAATACCTAAGGTAATATCATCTACCTGATCAAACCACCTCAAAATCGACCATACTGAGAAATAACACATCCACCCGGGTCTCCAGACCCCCATTAGGCACCACACATGACTGACACACGTGGTCCATAACAACAACATCACCCACAAGGGAGAACACATGAACAGATGTAACTAAAGACTCACGGGGCATATCCAGAGAATGGGCAAAATATGATGAACGAGTGAATATGAAGAACTGGAATAAAATAAAAATTGAAGCATCTCGTGACAGATTGAAACCATACTTGGGATCACGGCATCAGAAGCCATTGCATCTGGTCTGGCTGAAAGTGCATAAAATCGGGCCTGGTCACCACTGGATCGACCTCCCCCTCTAGGGCGATCCCTAACTGCCTATCACGACCCATTTTGCCCTCCGAAAGGTATCGTGATGGCACCTAGTCTCTACGACTAGGTAAGCCTAAAATTTGTGGAAAATGATAGAATCAATAAAATAAAGACAGAAAAGAACTCAAGTAGCTATAACATAGTTGCTCAGCATCTACACTTTCACTTCCCAAACCCCGGAATGTCACTATAGTCACAAGCTCTGTACTAAATGTAGCTCTATACAATGAAACAGTGGAAAAATACATAAGTTGTCTATTCCTATACTAGAGTAGAAGGGGACTCGTGGGATTCTGCGGACGCGGGAGAATTACCTCGTGGTCTCCTGGCAGCTGCTAGAACGACTCTTAGCCGTGATACTGGGTGCTGGTACCTGGATCTGCACATGGGGAAAATATGCGCATGAAAGGGCGTGAGTACTCTACATTCGGTACTCCGTAAGTGCCAAGCCTAACCCCAGTCAAGTAGTGACGAGGTCAGGTTGAGGCCCTACTGAGTTTTTAAAACAAGTCAATATATAATTGAAAACAGTGAAATATAGATAAGAAATGATAAATAGGATTAATGGAAACTGGAATAATTAATAACAGAAAGAGAGCCCTCGACTCAGCACAACATATATCCCAACAGTAAATGTGCAATGCAGTACACGGGGAAAGCTCCCGGATCTCAGTCCGTAGTCCAAATTTAAATATGCTATGCAGTACAGGGGAAAAGCTCCTGGATCTCCGTCCGTAGTCCCAATTTAAATATGCATTTCAATAGAGGGGGAAAGCTCACGGATCTCAGTCCGTAGTCCCAATTTAAATATGAAATGCAGTACAGGGGGAAAGCTCTCGGATCTCGGTCCGTAGTCCCAATTTAAATATGCAAAGCAGAACTATATCGGATACGGTTTAATTAACAGTCCAGGAAAACAACAGGAAAGAATAGAGTAAAGCTACCTAAAGCATGATGCAACTAGTAGCAAATAAGAGGAAATCAAGTAAGGACAGGTAGGCATGCTTACTCTTAAGCTAACTACTCAGTTAAGACAGGAAACAGTAATATAGGGATGAAAATGAGTGATTTCATGGAAGTAAAAATAGGATTTTAGCAACGATGACCCGTGTACGCCCTCTTCACCTCACGTACACGGCGTCCACGTAACAAAATCAGTATAAAAATACCTAAGGGGAAGTTCCCAACACAGAATTAGGCAAGCCACTTACCTTGACTACGCTAATCAACACAATACCATGCTCTTGCCACGAGTATCTGACTCCAGGTGGCCTAAATCTATTCAAATCGATTGCATGGTGTAAATATCATTTCAAGGGAACAAAATAGTTAATTATTTTTAAGCCAATACGCGAAATTAGGAAATTCGCCCAAAAAGTCCCCCAGGCCCACGTCTCGGAATCGGGTAAAATTTATATTTCCTGAACACCCATTTGCACATGAACCCACTCGAACAAGAATCAACAAAATCCGACGTCTAACTCTCCCTAAATCCTCAGATTTCTACTTGGGGAAATTTCATCCCAATTTCATGGTTTTTCATCCAATTTCATTGATTAGATTAAGGAGATTGATAAAGATTATTGATATTCAAATGGATTAAGGTTAGAAAACGTTACCTATGATTCTCCTCTTCAAATCCCACTGAAAATCACCAAGTTCCGAGCTCACAATCAATTTTGGAATTATGAATTTCAAACCCTCAAATTTTTGGTATAACCAGCCCAGATGTTTCGCACCTGCGACACTGGGATCGCACCTGCGGTGCCGCACCTGCGGAAACACAATCGCAGGTGTGGAAACTCATTAAATGACCTGGGGTCGCACCTGCGGTGGCTGGGTCACAGGTGCGGCTCCGCACCTGCGGATACTTTTCCGCGCCTGCGAGTCGAGCCATCCTAAGCTACGTCCGCACCTGTGTGCACCACCTTCACACCGGCGTGTCCGCACCTACGGAAATACCATCGCAGGTGCGAGACACCAGAACTAGAATGGTTCAGCTCTTCTAAAAGTCCAAAACTCACCCGTTGGGCATCTGAAACAACCCCGAGGTTCCCGGGACCTCAACCAAACCTACCAACTGACCCTAATACCTTGTTCAAACTTGGTCGAGCCTTAAAAACACATCTCTTAACATCAAAATCATCAATTATGCATATATTCAAGCCTAAGAACTTATGAAATTTCTAGAATCCACATCCGATGCCGAAACACGTCAAAACTCATCCGAATGACCTCAAATTTTGCACACAGGTCACAAATGACATTACGGACCTGCTGTCGCTTTCGGAATTCCATTCCGAGTCCGATATCAAAATTTCACCTATCAGCCGAAATTGCCGAAATTCTAACTTTCGCCTATTCAAGCCTAAATCCACAACCGATTTAAATATGAAATGCAGTACAGGGGGAAAGCTCTCGGATCTCGGTCCGTAGTCCCAATTTAAATACGCAAAGCAGAAGTATGTCGGATACAGTTTAATTAAACAGTACAGGAAACAACAGGCAAGAATAGAGTAAAGCTACCTAAGCATGGTCCAGCTAGTAGCAAATAAGAGGAAATCAAGTAAGGACAGGTAGGCATGCTTACCCTTAATCTAACTACTCAGTTAAGACAGGAAACAATAATATAAGGATGAAAATGAGTGATTTCATGGAAGTAAAAATAGGATTTTAGCAACAATGACCCGTGTACGCCCTCGTCACCTCACGTACACGGCGTCCACGTAACAAAATCAGTATAAAAATACCTAAGAGGAAGTCCCCAACAAGAATTAGGCAAGCCACTTACCTTGACTGTGCTAATCAACTCAATACCACGCTCTTGCCACGAGTATCTGACTCCGGGTGGCCTGAATCTATTCAAATCGATTGCATGGTGTAAATATCATTTCAAGGGAACAAAATAGTTAATTATTTTTAAGCTAATACCCGAAATTAGGAAATTCGCCCAAAAAGTCCCCCGGGCCCACGTCTCGGAATCGGGTAAAATTTATATTTCCCGAACACCCATTTGCACATGAACCCACTCGAACAAGAATCAACAAACTCCGACGTCTAACTCTCCCTAAATCCTCAGATTTCTACTTGGGGAAATTTTATCCCAATTTTATGGTTTTTCATCCAATTTCATTGATTAGATTAAGGAGATTGATAAAGATCATTGATATTCAAATGGATTAAGGTTATAAAATGTTACCTATGATTCTCCTCTTCAAATCCCACTGAAAATCGCCAAGTTCCGAGCTCACAATCGATTTTGGAATTATGAATTTCAAACCCTCATATTTTTGGTATAACCAGCCCAGATGTTTCCCACCTGCGACACTGGGATCGCACCTGCGGTGCCGCACCTGCGGAACACAATCGCAGGTGTGGAAATTTATTAAACGACCTGGGGTCGCACCTGCGGTGGCTGGGTTGCAGGTGCTGCTCCGCACCTGCAGATACTCTTCCGCGCCTGCGAGTCGGACCAGCCTAAGCTACGCCCGCACCTGCATGCACCCCCTTCGCACCTGCGTGTCCGCACCTGCGAAAATACCATCGCAGGTGCGAGATACTAGAACCAGAATGGTTCAGCTGCTCTCAAAGTCCCAAACTCACCCGTTGGGCATCCGAAACAACCCTGAGGCCCCCGAGACCTCAACCAAACCTACAAACTGACCCTAATACCTTGTTCAAACTTGATCGAGACTTAAAAACACATCTCATAACATCAAAATCATCAATTATGCATAGATTCAAGTCTATGAACTTATGAAATTTCTAGAATCCACACCCGATGCTGAAACACGTCAAAACTCATCCGAATGACCTCAAATTTTGCACACAGGTCACAATGACATTACGAACCTGCTGTCTTCTTTCGGAATTCCATTCCGAGTCCGATATCAAAATTTCACCTGTGGGCCAAAATCGTTGAAATTATGCTAATTCAAGCCTAGATCCACAACCGACCTCGAAAACACATCCCGAACACGCTCCTAACCACGAAATCACCCAACAGAGCTAACGGAGTTGACGAAATTCTATTCCAAATCCGTCTTCACACATCTCTAGCAACGACTAGATTTCTAAAGCTAAATTCCCATTTATAGACTATGTGTGCAAAATCACCCCGGATTTCATCACTCAACGCTCCGATAAGTTCCAATAACATAAATAGACATGGGATAAGGGGTTAATAGGGGATCGGGGCACTAATTCTTAAAACGACCGACCGGGTTGTTACCCTACCTGACCCCCACCTCTAGCTGCCTGGGCGGGCGGTGCAGCAACTGGGGATGAAGCCGCGGGTGGTGCAGCAACTGGGGATGAAGCCGCGGGTAGTGCAACAACTGGGGCTAAAGGCGTAGGCTGACTCCTCTGCTGATAAGTACCTCCCGTAAGACCGGGACAAAACCTCTTGATATGGCCCGCACCTCCACACTCAAAGCAACCTATATCGAAGAATGGCACTAGGGACTGAAGGGAACCCCTAGCACCAGGATAACCACTAGAAGAACCAGGAATAGATGAACCCTGAACAGATAGTGCACAAGATGAACTTTGAGTTGGCAGAGCACTGAATGATGGGTGCCCCTGATGTGAACTGTGAGGATCACGACCAGCTGATCCACCACGATAACCTAAGCGACCTGGTTGAGCCTGCCTGAGTGGACGGCCTCTGCCGTGCTGAAATTGTCCTCTTGAAGGAACACCACCAAAACTACCAGATCCTCGAGGCCTCTTGGCCTCCCTCTCGTCTCTCTCCTGGCGGCGAACCGACTCAATCTCTTGAGCGATATCAACTGCCTCCTCAAATGTAGCACCTGACACTCTCTCAGGTCATAAGAATACGAAGCTGATATGTGAGAGAATCCACGAATCTCCTGATCCTATCTCTCTCTGTAGGGACCAACCAAATAGCATGTCGAGCAAGCTCTGAAAACCTCATATCATACTGCGACACCGTCATATCACCTGATGTAGCTTCTCAAACTGCCTACGCAGCTCCTCTCTGCGGTACTGTGGGACATACTTCTTTAAGAAGAGAGTGGAAAACTGCTGCCAATAAAGAGGCGTTGCGCCAAGGGCCTACGCCTCTCATAAGTCTCCCACCAAGTGAATGCATCTCCTAAGAACTGGAAGGTAGTAAATGATACTCCACTGGTCTCCAATATCCCTGCTGTACGAAGCATCCTCTGACACTTGTCTAAGAAACCCTAGGCATCCTCGCCCTCAGTACCACTAAAAGTCGGAGGCTGAAGTCTACCAAACCTCTCCAACCTGCGTTGCTCGTCATCTGGAATGACGGGAAACACAAGATCCTGAACAGGTGCAATCGGCTGGGCTTGAGCTGCCCCCGATGTCTGAAGTCCCTAAACAACCTGCTCGAGTGTACGGGCGGCAGGGGTCTGAGTGCCTCCCCCGACCTGAGAAGTATCTGTTGATGTAGAAACAACGACTGCCCGAGCAAGATTGGTGCATGCGGTCAAAATTTTGTCCAAGGTCTCTTGAAGACCCGGAATAACAATAGGCACAGCTGGTGCCTGAGCTGGTCCCACCATAACATCTACGACTGGGACCTGATCTGGAATAACTGGGAGGGTCTATAGGTACTGCCCTAACTGCCTCGAAGGCTACACCCCTCCCTCTACCACAGCCTCAAATGCGGCCTCGGCCTCTCACGAGCCCAACTAGTGGATGACCATCCTGACCGGTAGTACGTGTCCTCACCATCTGTGAGAGAATGAAACAATCGAGATTTAGTTACCAGAATCGACAGATTCTCAGGACAAGAATTCAAGAATGTGAGATTTTCCTAAGGTTTCTGTAGCCTCTCAAAGATAAGTACAGACGTCTCCGTACCAATCCGCAAGACTCTACTAAACCTTCTTATGACCGGTGAGTCCTATGTAACCTAGGCTTTGATACCAACTTGTCACGACCCGAAAACCAACCCAGCTGTGATGGCACCTATCGTAATACTAGTCTAGCCAATTCATTATACATAACATGAGAAAAACTTTCGTTTGATTCAATATCCACCAGTATTTCATAAATCTTTCGTTTTAGCATTTGAAAACAAATAAAGGTAGGTAAAACATCTAAATACAACCCCAAAACCCAGAGTCATCAGTCATGAGCAACTAAAAAGGGAATACAAAATCTGGTACTGTTTCCTTACTTCAAACCAGTCTAAGAATAAACAAAATGACTAATAGGAAGGAGAGAGACAAGGTTATGGACGCCTTGCAGCTACCTTGAAATCTCCGAAGTGCTCCTAGAGAGTAAACCAGCTCTCACTCGGTCCAGACACCTGAATCTGCACACAAGGTGCAGGGGGTAACGTGAGTAGAGCAACTCAGTAAGTAACAAGCCCAACCTGTGGACTGAGAGGTAGTAACAGACTAAACCTCCATATTCATGACATGATAAATGTACAGAAATTTAGGCATGCTTTCAGTTAACTAGACAGCTCAAGTGATAAGATAAACACAGTTCCGAACAGTTTAACACATATACCTCGATGTAATCTACATGCCAATGCATCAAAAGTATGAAATGCACAATATGCTCCCACTCTCAAATACTCGTCCACTCAGTACTGTATATGTCTCACATAGCCTAGGGAAGATCTCTCCCAGAATATATACACATCACTGACCTCAGTCGCTTAGTACCGATGGAAACATGTCAATCCAGCCTCGTGGAGAAGATCCATCTCCAAGCAGAAACTCTTCGGACAAGATCCATGTCCAGGGAAGATCCATCCCTCAAATATCACTTCGGACAAGATCCATGTCCAGGGAAGATCCGTCCCTCAAATATCACTGCGCTCACTAGGGGTGTAAAGACTCCGCAGGGGCTCCTCTTAGCCCAAGCGCTATAACAAGCCAACGAAGGCATAATCAATATCTCGCTGCAGCGTGAAGCCCGATCCCATACTGTCACTGTATATCAGGCTCTCGGCCTCACTCCATCATCAATCTCCAGTCTTGCTCACATGGGCTCACAATGCATGAACTAACCCGAATCAATGATAAAATGTGCAAAATCAACAATTACCGAGACTGAGACATGATATGGTATGAAATAACAGGACTGAGAATATAATATTAATGAAACACATGAGATGACAACAATAAGCGACCACTCGGGTCCAAACAACATCGGCGTGAAGCCTTAACATAATATCTAGCATGATTTCCAGCATGTTTGCATTTAAGACGACCACTCAGGTCTCAACAGTATTGGCGTGAAGCCTTAACACAATATTTAGCATAATTTCCTGAATGTTCATGTTAGTCACATTGACAGAAGCACACATATCAACAAGAGCGAACCAATAAAAAGTGCGATGGCATGAACCAGGTCACGAATCACACGGTGCACGCCCGCACGCCCGTCACTTGGCATGTGTGTCACCCAATTCTAATCACGTAACACGTAGATCGGGGGTTTGAACCCTCAGAACCAAGATTTGAAGCGTTACTTACCTCAATCAAGCCAAAACTCTTCTCCGCAATGCCCTTGCTGCTCGACTCAGCCACAAAGCGCCCTAAATCTAACCAAAACGCAGCACTATATCATTAGTATATGCTAAAGGAGCGAAGCCCACATCAAAGTTATCAAATTACATCACAAATCCCGAATTCGTCCAAACCCGGCCCCGGGCCCACATCTCGAAACTTGACACAAATCACAAAACTAGAACCTTTACACTCCCACGAGTCCATACATACCAAATACATCAAAATCCGATGGCAAATGACCCCTCAAATCCTTAAATCAATGTCTCAAGTTTCCAAGCCCTAACCCCTCAATTACACCATTAAATCCCACAAATTTCATGATCAATCAGTCAAATATCAACATAGAATCGAGTATTAGGTTAAAAAATGTTACCTCAATGTGTTTCCCTTGAATCCCTCAAAAAGCTCCAAACCCGTCTTCGAAAATGGTGAAATATAAGAAAAATTCGCGAAGGCATCTTTTTGTACTTTATGCCCAGCGGCTTCCGCACCTGTGGAACATTTCTAGCACCTGCAGTTCTAGGTGCGCACCTGCGGTTCTAGGTGCGCACCTGCGATCTCCCGACTTCCACATCTGCGGCCCTCACCTCGCACCTGCAGGCTCGTAGGTGCGACCAAAATACCGCATCTGTGCTCCCAGGCCAACCTTCCTCTTTCCACATCTGCGTATGGCCCACCGTAATAGGTGCGACCACACCAGTAAACTGGAAGCAACTTTGGTGCATTTCCCAAGTCCAAACCTCCGCTAACCATCCGAAATAAATCTCGAGGCCCTCGGGACCTCAGCCAATTATACCCACACGTCATATATGATTATTACAACTTAGTCGAACCTTCATAACACTCAAACCAACATCAAATCACCCAATTTACTCGAAATTCAAGCTTAAGGATTTCTAAACTTTCGGAATTCGCCAACGATGCCGAATCTGAGCAAACCTAATTTGAATGACCTGAAATTTTGCATACACATCCCAAATGACAATACGAACCCGTTCCAACTTCTGGAATTCCATTCCGACCCAGATAGCTAATTTTCCACTGCCAACCGTAAATCGCAAAAAATCCTATTTCACCAATTCAAGCCTAATTCTACCACGGACCTCCAAATAGCATTCCGAATACACTCCTAAGTCCCAAATCACCTAACAAAACCATTTGAACCATAAAACCCCCTATCCGAGATCATATACCTATAAGTCAACTTCTGGTTAACTTTTCCAACTATTGAACCAAGCTAAGAGACTAAGTGTCTCATTTATCTCCACAATCACTATGAACCCAAGCCTATGAACCCAACACCACACAAAAGAGATGAACCACAAAATCAATAAAGCAAAAATGGGGGAAACGAGCTAAACTCTCGGAACGACCAGCCGAGTCGTTACATCCGCTCTGTCTGAAGATCATGTTAAAGCTATTAGGGTACCATTTGGCTAAAGCAAGGTTTCATTTTCAAAAGAATGCGTGTATAATTTTCAAAGACATAGTAGTATGCAGTTTAGAAGTTAGTTAGATAAACCAGTAACTGTGACATAATTAGAGACACCGCAACTTCCTCTGCCGTAGAATTTTGAGGGTCCTCCTCAAAATTTTGCCCCAGTTAACTAGATGACTTTTCTGACTACTCCATATGTTGCGGTTGGCTGAACTTGCTTCAAAATTTTGTGGGTCCTCCTCAAAATTCTATCCCAGTTTCTGATTGTGGGGAAAATGGAAATTTTGTTGAATTGTGATCGAACTCACAGGGCTGCCTACGTATCCTCTTACACGGGAATCAGGTCGAGCATAGTTCTATTTACATCATATGAAAAAGCATAAATAGTTTATACATAGTATCTTTTGACTGCATCTGAATTGATAGGCTTTGGCCAGATTTCTCCGTTCATCTCTGCGAGTTGTCAATAATCTGTAAAACATGTAAGGACCTTGGCAGTTGGGAGAGAATTTCGCTTTGGCCTCATCTTGATGTGGAAAGATCCGTTTCAGTTTCAGCTGCCCTGGCGTGAACTGTCTTGGCCTGACCTTTTTATTGAAAGCCCCGGACATTCTATTTTGATAGAGCTGGACGTGAACAACATTCATCCTCTTGCAGTCTATGAGGTCTAATTGCTCATAGCGGTTCCGTATCCATTCTGCATCGTTGAGTTCGGCTTCTTGTATGATTCATAAAGAAGGATTTCTACCTCGGCGGGAATGACAACTTCAGTACCATAAACCAGCAGATAGGGAGTTGCCTCGGTTGATGTGCGGATTATGGTACGGTATCCCAGTAAGACAAATGGTAATTTCTCGTGCCATTGCTTGTGATTTTCTACCATTTTTCTTAGTATCTTCTTGATGTTTTTGTTGGCGGCTTCTATGACCCTATTCATTTGAGGCCTGTATGTTGTGGAATTCTTGTGCTTGATTTTGAAAGTTTCACACATGGCTTTCGTCAGATCACACTTGATATTGTCGGCATTGTCAGTGATGATGGACTCTGGAACTCCAAATCGAAAAACAATCTGGTCTCTGACAAAATTTGCGACGACTTTCTTGGTTACTGCTTTGTAAGATGCAGCTTCAACCCATTTGGTGAAGTAGTCGATGGCCACTAAAATGAACTGGTGCACGTTTGAGGCGGTGGGCTCAATTGTGCCGATGACATCCATTCCCTAGGCAGCGAAAGGCCAAGGTGAGCTTATTGCATTAAGCTCGTTTGGCGGCACCCGCATCATGTCTGCATGTATCTGGCATTGGTAGCATTTCTAAACGTACCGTATGCAGTTTGTTTCCATAGTCATCCAAAAGTATCCAGCCCCGAGTATATTTTTGGCCAAGATAAAGCCGCCCATATGTGGGCCGCAGGTTTCGACATGTATTTCCTCGAGTAATTTGGAAGCCTCTTTTGCTTCAACACACCTTAATAGTCCCATACCGGGAGTTATCCTGTATAGGGTTCCTCCTCTTTGGAAGAAATTATTGGACAATCTTCGAAGGGTGCGTTTCTAAGTATGGTTTGCGTGTTCCGGGTATTCTCCTTTTGTCAAATATTCTTTGATATCGTGGAACCAGGGGTTTCCATCTGTTTTTTCTTCAACATGAGAACAGTATGCCAGCTGATTATGGATCCTCACCAGAATGGAATTGATGAAATTCTTGTCTGGATGTTGTATCATTGATGATAAGGTGGCGAATGTATTTGCGAATTCATTCTGAACTCTGGGGACATGCCGAAATTCTATCTTTGTGAACCGCTTCTTTATTTCTTGTACATGATACAGATATGGCAGTATTTTGGAATTCTTGGTAGCCCATTATCCTTGTACTTGATGTACCAGCATGTCTGAATCGCTGATTACCAGCATGTCTGAATCGTTGAGCCCTAATATGCAGGCTTCATATTCTGCCATGTTGTTAGTGCATGGGAATCTAAGTTTTGCAGACATCCGATAATGCTGACCAGTTTTGTGATACCAAGACGAATCTGATACCCACTCCCTTAAAATTTGTTGCTCCATCGAAAAACATCCTCTAACTGTTGTAGGCTTCGACAATATGTCTCCTATGAATGATACCTCCTCATCAAGGAAATACATTTTTAGGGGTTCATATTCTCCTCCTACAGGATCTCAGCAAGATGATCTGCTAATGCTTGTCCCTTGACTTCCTTCTGAGTTACGGAGATAATGTCAAACTCACTCAGCAAGATTTTCCACTTGGCCAACTTCCCAGTAGGCATGGGTTTTGAAAGATGTACTTCAGGGGATCCATCCTTGATATGAGATATGTAGTATAGGCACAGAAGTAGTGCCTCAGTTTCTGGGCTATCCAGGTCAAAGCGCAACATGTGCATTCCAGCAAAGAATACCGTGCTTCGTAAGGAGTGAACTTCTTGCTTAAGTAGTATATGGCCTGCTCTTTTCTTCCTGTTTCATCATGTTGTCCCAAAACACAACCGAAGGCTCCATCTAACACTGCAAAGTAGAGTAGTAGTGGTTTACCAGGCTCTAGCGGGACTAAGACTGGTGGTGTGGACAAGTATTCCTTGATTTTGTCAAAAGCCTTTTGACAATCCTCGGTCCAGCTGGTTGCGGCATCCTTCTTCAGCATTTTGAAAATTGGCTCACATATTACTGTGGACTGTGCTATGAAACGGCTGATGTAGTTGAGACATCCCAAGGAACTCATCACATCCTTCTTGCTTATTGGCGGTGGTAATTCCTGGATGTCTTTAACCTTTGACGGGTCCAACTCTATTCCTCGACGACTGACGATGAATCCCAACAATTTTCCGGCAGGAACCCCGAATGCACACTTTGCGGGGTTTAACGTTAGATTGTACTTCTATAGCCGGTCAAAGAATTTCCTCAAATCTGCTATGTGATTTATAGCCTTCTTGGATTTAATGATGACTTCGTCAACATATACCTCTATTTCTTTATGTATCATATCATGGAAGATCGTTTCCATAGCCCTCATGTAGGTGGCCCCAGCATTCTTTAGACCGAATGAAATCATTTTATAGCAGTACACTCCCCATGGTGTAATGAAAGCTATTTTCTTGGCGTCTTCTTCGTCCATCTAGATCTGATGGTAATCCGCAAAGCAATCTACAAAGGGATGGAGTTTATGCTTGGCACAATTGTCAATCATAATGTGTATGTTTGGTAGCGGGAAATCATCCTTGGGACTTTCTCTGTTTAGATCCCAATAATCAACACAGACTCTGACTTTTCCATCTTTCTTTAGAACTGGTACAATATTGGCCAACCAATTGGGTACTCAACTACTCTAAGGACCTTGTCTTTGATCTTCTTAGTGACTTCCTCCTTGATTTTCAGGCTCATGTATGTCTTGAATTTCCTGAGTTTTTGCTTCACTGACGGACACATTGAATTTGTAGGTAACTTGTGAGCCACTATGGATGTGCTCAACCCTGTCATATCGTCGTATGACCATGCAAAGATATCCTTATATTCTTTCAGGAACCAGGTGTATTCTTCTTTCTCTAATGGTGACAAATGGATGCTTATGCGGGTTTTCTTGACGGTTTCGAAATCCCCCAAGTTGACTATCTCGGTATCGTCCATGTTGGACTTGGGCTTGTTCTCAAAGTTCTCCACTTCTCTGATAATTTCCTCAGGTATTACATCCTCATCTTCTATTTCTTCCGAGTCACTGTCCTTCTGTTGCATTGTCTCATTACATGTCACAGTCGTTGGTTCATCAAGGTAAGAAATAGTACTGTTGTAGGGATGAAGATATGAAAAAAAATAGTAATAATAAAACATCAATCCATTTAAAGTGTTAAACAAAATGATTTCAAATAATGTTTCTCGAAACGAAACACTGAAAGTAAAATATTATTTAAAACAAAATTCCAAAGAGGAAATCATTTTCCAAAATAAACAATGCTATCAGCTTCGCTACCCCGGGACTCGTCGGGCCCTTAACAGTCCAGTTCTTGAGGAATGCTTCTCTCTCCACAGTCTGGATAGTGAGGCCTTCCTCCTCCTCCTCCTCAACTATTACACCACAATCCATGTCATCGTTTTCCAAGAACAAATTCCTCAATGCTGCCAAGGCTTCTTCTTCTTCTTATCCCCATACTGTATCGGCCTGATGAAAGGTCTGATTCAGGTGCGGCACGGGTTTCTCAAGAGGATAGTATGGACCACGTGGTGGCGACCAATTCCGATATTCCTGCCAGGTATACTGATATCCGAGCCTGAAGGTTGTGCCATGGTGCATCAGCTGTACTAGTTTGGAGATACCTTGAAGATTTTTACCAAGCCCCTTACCAGGTTCATACCCTGCCCATGCCAGTATGCTCTCTATTTTGCTACGCCACTATTTATCCTTCTCAATCGAGTTAACACGCTCGATGTGATGGTAGGTTTCTCCACCTAACTTCCTTCTGTTTTCTACCACCGGAACATTCTAAATGGTATAAATGGGGTTGCTCCCATCTCCATGGATGATCACTTATTGATGGTTCTATTCAAATTTTACCGCTTGGTGCAGAGTGGATGCGACAGCTCCAGCGGCATGTATCCAATTCGTCCCAGAAACAGATTGTAGGAGGCGAATATGTCTAGCACCTGGAATTCAACATCAAACCAGGTAGGACCCATTTGCAAGCATAGGTTGGTTTATCCAATCGTGGCTCTTTGTGACCCATCGAATGTTTTCATGTTCATAGATCCTGCTCGTATTTCATGTAGACTCTTGCCTAACCTCTTCAGGGTTGTCAGTGGACAGATGTTGAGGCTGGACCCTCCGTCTATCAGAACTCTGGCAATGAACTTATCTTCACACTGTGATGTGCAATGCAGTGCCCTGTTGTGGCTTAACCCTTCAGGTGGCAATTCGTCTTCATGGACGGAGATCTTATGGCTTTCCAACACTTGTCCCATCATGTTGGCCATTTCTCTGCTAGTAATGTTGTTGATCACATATGCTTTATTCAGTACCTTCATCAGAGCATTCCTGTGTGCTTTGGAATTTTGCAGCAGCGATAAGATGGATATCTAGGTAGGAGTCTTATTCAGATGATCAACAACAGAATACTCTCTTGCTTGTACTTTCCTCCAAATGTCGTGTGGACCAGTTTCAATGACGGGTTGTTTGTTAGAAGCTTGCTTACTGGTCTCTCCCAAATGCTCAGGTGTGTAAATTCTTCCTGTTCTGGTCATTACTTGTGCAGCGTCTGACTCTTCCCTTTTCTCCTAACTTCGGAAACATAATCCCAAGGTACATCATTGGAACTGAAGGGTGGTGTGGATGCCACAGTCACGGTGAAAGGGATAGATACTTCTACCAGGTGTAGCTGCAGGTGGTGTCACTTCTACTTCAAAAGGAGTCGATGTGGCTACCTCAACTTTGAGTGGCGGCTGTACTTGTACCACAATGGGATTGAGCATGACTGCAGGCTTCTTAGGATCATCACCTTCTCGAATAAGTCTGATTGATCCCTCGGGATCCCATTCTTCATCAGTTTTTATTACATTGACTCCTTCACCCCTATGATCTGGGAGGGGGTTGTTGCGGACATTGGATGTGGTTGTTTTCGCCTGTATGACCTTGGTATCAATCAGTGTTTGGATCTTGTCTTTCAGGGTGCGACATTTATCAATATTATGTCCCTTCATACCGGAATAGTACACACACATCTTGTTTAGGTTGACCCATTGTGATGAGTTTTCCATAGCCACAGCGGGAATATGGGTGACATATCCAACAGCTTTTAATCTTTCATACAATTGGTCAATGGGTTCAGCAATGGGGGTGTATTGTCTGGGTAGTTTGCGATCAAAATTGGGCCTGGGTTTTTGGTAATTTGGACGAACTGGAGGTGAATGATAATAGGATGGTTGGGTATTATAGGTGTGGTAGGCGGTGTCAGATTGATGATATCTTGGAGGTGAAGGTTGGTATGTGGGTGGAGGTGTCTGGTACACAAATGGAGATTTCGGACCTTAGGCAAGCATTACTGTTCCCACTTCTTTCTTCTTTGATATGCCACCTTATTGTAGTGCTTTATTCGTGGCCTGCAGTGCCTCGAAATTTGTCACCATTCCACTTTTGATACCTTCCTCGATCCTTTCTCCGAGCTTGATTATATCAGAGAACTTGTGATTCTCTATTACCATTAACCTTTCGTAATATTATGGATCCTGAGCCCTGATAAAGAACTTGTTCATTTACTCTTCATATAATGTCGACCTGACCTTTGCTGCTTCTGACCTCCATCGAGTAGCGTACTCGCGAAAAGTCTCAATGGGCTTCTTCTTGAGATTATGGATATAGAAGACGTATGGTGCATTTTCCGTGTTGAATTTGTATATATCCATGAAATATGATGCCATTCTTACCCAATTAGCCCATGGGATTTTGACTTATGTACCAAGATAGGGCGTCTCCAGTGAGGCTTCTCATGAATAGCTTGCGAATCCTTTCGTCCTTTCCAACCCCTACGAGCTTGTGGCAGTAGGTTCTCAAATGTACCTTTGGGTCACCTGTTCCATTGAACATCTCAAAATTAGGAGGTTTGTAACCCTCCGAAAGTTCCACATCTGGCTGAATGCACAAATCCTCGTAATTCAGACCTTCGATTCCTTTGCCTCCTTCAACACCCTGAACTCGGCTTGTGAGTTTCGTGAGCTCCTCTATCATGTTCTTAATGTGCAGGTCCTTCTCGGTGGATTCTGGTGTATATGATATTGGTTAAGTAGAGTGGGGTAAGGTTTCCATGTATATGGGGTTGTTTTGGTGAAGGCCAGGAGTTTGGGTATAGTGGTGATCATTGGTTGAATTTTGGGGATCGGGGATAGATTGTGGGGTATTCTGAGGAGTGTGGTAAGTGGTTTGCGGATATTAATTTAGGATATGTTGATGTTGGGGAGGTATAGGTATGGGCAAAGGATTTTGAGGAGGGTCTGTATATTGGTGGGGTGCGGGAGGATTCTGCGGGTGTTGGTTGGGTGTATTCTGAGAAGTTGCCAGGTTTTGGGTATTTGGATGGTTGATATCTGGGACGTTTAGTGTGAGGGAGAGGTTTACCAAATTAAGGACCTGCTCAAGCTCACCCTGTAGTTCAAGTATTTTCTTTTCAATCCGCAAAACCAAGTCATTTGGTGCTGGAGTACTCCGACCATCAAAAGTTTTCGCATTGTCAGCATGTGCAGTGTTGTCGCCACTCATATTATCCATCTTAGCTTTCCCTTTTCCTTTTAATGCACTTGGAGGAGGAGGAGGTGGAGGGCCTCTGGATCTGGTGTGATATACAGATGATGCCAGTATTCGTGAACCAATCTCAAGGGATGGGAATAATCAAAAAGAAAGAAAAACAAAAGGTAACCAAGTTAGCGAGAGTTTTGAAAAATGCTTGCAGTATTTAAACACATATTGTAGGAATGTAAATTCGTATCCTAATTTGGGAGCCTCATTGTACCCGAGGTAGGACTAGCGACAAGTAGATTTGGATAATTTTAATTCCAATAATTGCCTCATTTCATTAACGCGATAAATAAGATGAATCTAAAATGACAATAAGGTAAGTCACTAATGGCACTGGGTCTTATTACATTCGAAAATCAAAAACGAATAAGCCTAATCTACTTGGCCCCAGAAGGACCTTCTCCAGGCCTGATTCTCTTGACTCCATCGATCAGGTTCTCTAGGTCGCGCATGCCCAGCGGCAGGTATGCCCTGGCGAGATGTCCTTCTTCGATACCTTCAGTATTCTGGCAGTCTATGACTCTTTTACTCATCTTTCCTTCCAACTGCATCAGACCCTGCCTCAGATATTCTAGCCTTTCATTCGATCTGGTAGCCATTTCCCTCCATTCATTGATTAATTCCACATCATTCTTGTGTTGTTCTAGATGCTCAGCCTCGGACTCGTGAACCCTTTTGCATAGCCTATTATACTTCACTTGTGCTTCGGAAGCCTCATCTATGACTCTGTTCCCTCGACCGACCCCTGGCTCGACTATTCCTGCTATGCAGTCCTCCAACCATGATGGCTAAAAGTACAAATTCCTTGCGTGATATCGATCCGGATCGATGGTGTCCCTTTCCACAATAATCTTCAAGTGCCATATATGTTGAGCTTCACAATTATATGGGATTTCATCATCTTGGTAATCCGCTCTGTAGTGACTCATTTTGGAGACTCGTGGTATAATCTGTTTTCTACCAGCTTATCTCATGACCCTGATAGGAACATAGGGGTGTATACCCCTTAACCCGATCAACACCAAGTGTAGAGCGTCCCTAGATCGGTTGATGAACTCATTGGTGGGGAACCACTAGAACATCCAATGAACCTGGTCCTCAGTCAAGTTGTCGAAAAATTGCACCCATTCTGTAGCATTCTTCAGTTGAGCAAACCTATCTAGGATAAAGGTCATTCTCTTGGGGTGATGAAAGGCTATGTTATCATTCCAAGGTCTTCGCGGAAACTCTTGGCGGTATTCCCTATTTGGAAATGTTCTACCAACCAAATTTGTAGCAGCAGATTACAACCCTCGAAGTGTTTGAACCCCTTCTGGCAGCGATCCAAGGCCCGATATATGTCTGCTATAATCATAGGGACAATAGTATATGTTTGTCGCTCGATTCCCCCCATTAAAGCTTTGGTTACCATGGCCAGTCTGGTGTGAACTCTGTCCTTTTTGCTTGGAAACACTATCATACCCAAGAAGCAGACGATAAACATGAAAACCCTGCGATGAATCCAACCCAGGGAAGTGATAGAGAACTCGTCATGGAAGATACAGTAGGATTTGTTGTGACCGTATCGCTCATAAAGGAAGTCAAAGGGTACATAGAAATTCTTCAGACACACCAGGTCCTCTATTTTTCAAGCCCATCATTTTTAGAAACCCTCTGGGAGTGCAATTTTCTGGCACTACTAAATCGGGACTTTCCCAAGGTAGTCCAGCGAATCCCCCTATTTCCTCCAAAACAGGGGCCATTTCTATGTTGCCAAAATGGAATACGAACCTTTCTCCGTCCTAGAACATAGTAGCAGCTTCGATCAACATGTTGTTTGGTTGGATATCTAATAAAGAAGGTAGGTTTCAAAGGACTCTTTTCACATGGTTTTTATCACTTGACGGAAGATCTTCCCACCAATCTAGGAACAATGGTGGTATGTTACGGACCATGCAAACACTCATCAAGCATTGCTATGGTATTAATTACGCACGGGTGGAATATGATGTTGAGCATGATTTATGCGACATACAATAGCACGTTGTCACGTATTTGCACGATGAAAAATGATAAATACGGTATTTAGTAATTGTAAAGGCATCTAAGAAAGAAAACAAAAAGACAAGTCAGTTTCCATAGTAAAGAGCAATAAAACAAGAAAGAGAAATAGTAAATAACTGAAGATAGGCAAATAAATCCACATAAAGTGGGGGGGGTAAGGGGTATGCAAGTATTGACGGAATAATAAAGGCATGCTTAAAGACTAATTCACAAAAATCAGGTTCATTATGGTAAGAGCCTAGAAATATCCCCAACAGAGTCGCCATGCTGTCGCGTCCCCTTTTTCTCGCGAAATCGGGTTTCGACATTTCTGGGACAACTCCTTCTTTTTGGGATTGGGTAAGGGATTGGAAGAGTCTCCACCTAACGGATTAATGTAGGTTAGGGCACCTAGAGCAATTAACTCATAAACCAGTTTGCATCACCAGAGATTGGGTAAGGGCTCAAATTACCTCAGGGGGAAGGTGTTAGGCACCCCTCGAGGTCCACAACGGTGGGTCATGGCCGAACTTAAATTAAGCGAATTATTCTAAAAGGGAAGGAAAACAATTTGGAAAATACAAGTTACTATAAATGGGATTAAAAGAGGGGGGGGGGGGTCCTAGTTTTTTTAGCCTATAGGATCATTCCATGCAATAATTTGTAGCTTCCCCAAGTTGGGGTATTACTCATAGAATTAGCGCACGGGCTATCATCTCCTTACTACTAATTACTATCTTTCGGTTGTTATCTAAGCGTTCTAATAGCTTCTAGCATGTTCCTTATGCATGCACTGTCCGTCCCTTACCTATGGCCCTGGAGGTATTAGGACCTCTATTTAGGGTGGTTCTAGACTGACCTTTATTACTTAAAAATGAGAAATCTAGGCGACAAACAAAATACAAATAGAACTTTCATGTAAAGAAGCAAATAAGGGCTCACATTGACCTCCACACATAAGCAACAAATACACGCAATTGAATCGGCATACTTTGTTAATTTTAGAATCCTATAGGCAGGATATCTATATGATTAGAAAGAGAATGTAAAGAAATAGTTTTATTAAAGCGATCATTGAGACCTATTTGTTGGCCTACTGACTTTATTAAGCATGAATCCGGGCACTTCCAGGCAGCAAATTGTCATAATTTTTAGGCGCAGAATCATTAGCAACCCTTACAGATTTGCCTAAGTGATATCCAGAATTGGTCGAACTCAGAACTGATTAACGGAATCCTATAGGCATGGTTTCTACGAGTTTATTATAGACCTATAACATGGTTTCTGAGTGAACTACTGATTTTAACTCAATAAGACAGGTTTTTATTCCTTTTAAGTCCTATAGGCATGCTTGCTAATTGCAGAATTTATTTAAACCCCTATAGGCATGATTTCTAAGTTGAGACTGATCTTTACTTCCTATAGTCATGATTTTTACTTACTGACTTGATTTAAACTCCTATAGACAAGATTTCTAAGTTTGAAAACTGATTTTACCCTATAGGCATGATATCTATTAGTTTAAATCCTATAGGCATTATTTCTAGGTTTGAACTAATCCTTATTTCCTATAAGCATGGCATCTATTAATCGTATGTAGGCGGAATTTTAAGCAGATTGCCAGAAAAGGTTATTATTTCAAACAAACAGAATCATGTAGTCATGGTCACTAATGCACGTTGGGGTTTAAAGAATGTGTGGATCCTAGGACAGGATTTCTAATGCAGAATTAACGAAAAGGCCTATAAACAAGATCTCTAATATGCGAGTGTAAAAGTACAGAACTAAACAATCAAGAAATTCCTATAGGCAGGA
>ML315568.1:0-87012 GCA_005239505.1 Nicotiana paniculata
GGGGTACCATTGTATTTCACTATAGTCATGTTGATCAGGACGAGTTCCCATTATTTGTTGTCTCAGTTATGAGTGAGTTTCATGTATTGCACTCTATTTTTGTGCTTGCTCCTGTTGGGAGATTCTATGAGTAGTAGCCATGTCTATCATTGT
The DNA here is from genome assembly GCA_005239505.1 of Nicotiana paniculata. Taxonomy (NCBI): domain Eukaryota; kingdom Viridiplantae; phylum Streptophyta; class Magnoliopsida; order Solanales; family Solanaceae; genus Nicotiana; species Nicotiana paniculata. The sequence goes on from ML315568.1 coordinate 154, forward strand.
TTTATTCATCCTTTCTAGTGGTGAAACTGGAAGTGAGTCCATGTCATCCTTCGTGGTAAGCTTTATGTGATTCTCCTGAGTATTTTGTTTTCGAGCTGTGATTTGATACCCCATTGAGATATGAGTAAGTGAGCACTATGATTTTGTTAGCCGAAATTAATTAGCGGGAGATTTCTATTGGTATGATATATATTCGACATGTGCCGTAGAGTTGAGGGCGAGACCCTCATGATTCCTTATGATTTGATATGTTTGGACCGGGCTGAGCACCGCGGTGGGATTTTTATCAGGATAGCATCCTTGTAATTTGTTCATATGCTTTGCTTCTCTCTTGTTATATTACTTTTAGTAAGTCGGTATCGATAGAGAGTTATGCCTATGGGCTTGTTTGATAGTACCTTTATATATGCTTCTATCTTTCCTACTCAGCCAATTCGTTATGTGCTTCTTTAGTCCAGTTTGCGGGATATGTGCCCGGTGGTGTTAGTTATGGCTTAGTAATTCGGGTGTTTAATAATGAAATCTTCGTGTTTATTGCATCATTATCAGTATTATTGGGTTTGGAACAGAGTCCGTTTAGATGTGGGGCTAATTGCCAATGTTGAGTTTATTTCGGGCAGCTATTATGATCAAAAGTGTTATTTGAGCCTATGTGTGATGTGTTATGTGGTATGGTCGTACCTTATGGGGGTGGTCCTGAGTCGATTCAGTTGTTTGAGGATAATGTCGGATATGGAATTAGGATTGGGTCCTTTGTAAATGAGTAGAAGATGAGAAACTAGAGGTATGAGGCTTATCGGTGGTAATAGGAAGGCTAAATTGCAGTTGTGATGGTGTCATCAGGCTTATGTAGCTTGGGGTGACGTGGGTTCACCTGCAGGTGTGTGTTGGAAGTGTGAAATAAGTGAGTGGAAGAGTTCAAGGTGAATCTTGGCACATTCGAGGACGAACGTTTGTTTAAGAGGGGGAGAATGTGACGACCCGACCGGTCGTTTCAGGAATTTAAGCTCCGTTCGGTGGTGTAAAGTCATAAACAGCTTCACGTTGTGTATATCGACCTGCGTGCATGGTTAAATTCAATTACTGGGTAATTCAGAGCCGTATTGGGAGAAAAATTTTAGTTTTGGAAGCTTAAGTGATGAAAGTTGATCGGAGGTTTGACTTTTATTTAAATGGCCTCAGAATGAGTTTTGGTTAATGTCAACGGCTTCGTGTGATGATTTTGGACTTAGGCACGCGTCCGGAATTGGTTTTGGAGGTCCGTAGAGTGATTTGAGGTAATTTGGCGAAAGTTAGAATTTTGACGATTTCGGCCGATAGGTGAAATTTTAATATCGGGCTCGGAATGGAATTTCGGAAGTTGGAATAGGTTCGTAGTGTCATTTGTGATGTGTGCGCAAAATTTGAGGTCATTCGGACGTAGTTTGGCAAGTTTCGGCATCGTTGGCGTATTTTGGAAATTTAGAAGTTCTTAGACTTGAATCCGAGGTTGATTCTGCGTTTTGTTATTGTTTTGGGTTTTCCGAAGGTTCGACTAAGTTCGGGTAGTGATATATGACTTGTGGGACTTGTTGGTTGAGGTCTCGAGGAGCTCGGGTGAGTTTCAGATAGGTATCGGTTGTGTTGCGCTCGTTTTTGTTGTTTCGGCGTCGTTTCTTCAAGCATAATTGGTACCAAATTAAGAAAAGGATCTCCAATTTCTGTTTTTATTAAATCATTATATCTGTATCGTAATTACGGAGCTATAGAAAAAAGAATCGTCGAATTTGGACATCGTATGAGGAAGTTATGCTCATTTTAATGTCGGAGAAGAGAGCTGGTGCTGGTGTTTCGCAGGTGCGAAGTTGGGTCCGCACCCGTGGAGCCACAGGTGCGCAAAATGGCCCGCAAGTGCGGATTTGACAGCTGGAAATGCGCAGGTGCGGGTATTTTGGTCGCACCTGCGAAATCCCTGAGTAAAGAAAAATCAGACCGCGTCATTTTAGTATTTTGAGCAGATCTTGAGTTCTAGAGCTCCGATTGAGGTGATTTTTGCGGCTTTCTTCTTTTCTTTTCATCGGGGTCAGTAGCTAAGTATTATTTTTTTCATTTGAATATGATTACAGAAGTTCATTTTTTGAATTAATCCATGTTTTGATTGGAGAATTGAGGTTTTTATCCAAAACTTTTCTAAAAAACAATAATCGTGTGTGAACATAGATTTGGAATCAGAATTTGATGAAATTAGTATGGTTGGACTCACAATTGAATAGGTGTTCGGAACTTATAAATTTTATCGGGTTTCGAGGTGCGGGCCCGGGGGTCGACTTTTGGTTCGATTTTTATATTTTTGTAAAGATTGAAACTTTATTATCCGGAATAGTACCTTACAAGTTTTATGTGTATTTTGAAGTTGTTTTAGATTGATTTTGAACCGTCCGGAGGTCTTCTCTCCCGAGAAGTCCATTTTATAGTACCGGGTAGTCACTGTCGAGGTAAGTATCATGCCTAATCTTGTGTGGGAGAACTGCCCCTTAGGATTGAGTTTTCTATATTGATTGTAGTCCGCGTATGTGACTTGACGAGTGTGTACTCGAACTTATTTACAAATAGATTGCCCGTTAGGGATTTTTGGGTCTTATGTTCCCCGTATATGAATTGGACTTGTTATATCTAAATTCCTGATTCCTAATCTCATCTCCTCCTGTTCAAGTTAGAAGTACTTGCCTAGCATTCCTTGTTTCTTATATGATCTTAATTGACTTAAATGAAGACTTTGTTTTTCCTACCGTTATGCTATGTCTTCCTTCATATGCTGCCTAATTACTGAGCATTGTTCAAACTGAGTTTACTAATTGTCTAAGTGAGATTGGTTATAGCTGATTTCCCTTGCCGGGATGATTTAATTTCTTGGTTGCGAACTCGAATGTATAGGATTGTTGCTATATTTGTCTTGCTTTCCCTCGTTATGTTTTTCTCTCTCTGTGTTTGGAATTCCTCTCAGTGGCTATTTCTTATGAGCGAGTTGTTACCATTTTTGTGACTTAAGCCTTTGTATTGATTTGCTCATCGCACTTTGTATTCGACCTTGTTTGTTTTCGTGCCAGTTGTGGGAATATATGTTGTCTCTGTCGCATTCTGGTTGTTTTCCTTAGTGGCTGCATTGTATATTTAAATTAGGACTACGGACAGAGATCCGGAAGCTTTCCCCCTGTACTGCATCACATATTTAAATTGGGACTACGGACAGAGATCCGAGTGTTTTCCCCCAGTACTGCATCGCATATTTAAATTGGGACTACGGACAGAGATCAGGGAGCTTTCCCCCTGTACTGCATCGTATATTTAAATTGGGACTACAGACAGAGATCCGGGAGCTTTCCCCTTGTACTTCATTGCATGACAAATTCTGAGTGGCGGACTGAGTTCTGGTAGTTTATTATTGAGGAGATTCGAATCGAAAGGTTTAAATATATATATTGAAAAGTATAGCTGAAAAGAAATTATCTCCAGGAAAAGTTATGTCTAAAGGACTTCTTTTCGAAAGTATATTTGAAAAAACATTTGTCTTGTAGAATGATGATATTTGAAAGAGCAATACTTGGGAAAATATATTTTGAACATCACGTATTTTGATGATATTTGAAAGAGCAGTACTTGGAAAAATATATTTTGAACATCACGTGTTTTGATGATATTTGAAAGAGCAGTACTTGGGAAAATATATTTTGAACATCACGTGTTTTGAGGATATTTGAAAGAACAGTACTTGAAAAAATATATTTTGAACATCACGTATATTGATGATACTTGAAAGAGAAGTATTTGGGAAAGTGTATTTGAACACCCTGTATTGAAGAGACTATGTTATAAAGATTTCTCTTTATAAAAATATATAAATATACATTCAGAGAAAGTATGTTTCAAAGAAGAAATGATTATTTCTTTAAAGTTTTCAAAATGAACTTACGATTTAAAGGTTTTCACTTGAAGGTTTGACAAATTTTATTGAGTTATTGGCTAAGGCTTGACGGGAATAAATTGATGCAGTGTTGAGTTGCTAGTGTTTTTATTGGGTTGAATTTCCAGCCATTTGGATTGCATTCTTTTCATTCTCTTTGTGTATTTATATCATGTTGTCCGTTGATCGTGATTATTGAATTTCCTTCTGTATTATTCGATCGTATCGTTAATTACTTTGAGAAATCGTTAGATAAATATTTTGTTTCGGTCTTTTATACATCTATGCCTTTTTTACTTATTAGACCGGTGGTGTCTTGACTAGTACTCGTCACTACTTCACTGAGGTTAGTCTTGATACTTACTGGGCACCGCTGTGATATGCTCATACTACACTTATGTATATTTTTTTGTGCAGCTTCAGGTTATGGTTGTTGGTAGCTGCGCAGATCGTTGCTGAGGAGACTCAAGGTAACCTCCTGCTGCGTTCGCAGGCTTCGGAGTCACCTTCCCGTTTTATTTCTATTCAACTGTACTTACTTATTCCTAGACAGTTGTACTTACATTGGATAGAAAGATTTCGTAGAGCTTATGACTTGTAATTATCGGGTTTTGGGAAGTTGTAAACTCTGTCAAGAATTCTATTTCGAAATTTAAAAAAAAAATAATTCTACATTATTGTTGTTGTTCAGTGAAAATGTTAGGCTTACCTAGTCCCTAATATTAGGTGTCATCACGATACCCAACTGAGATAAATTTGGGTCGTGACACTAACTCTCGCAAATCAAAGCAATACAATGCTCTTTTCTCTCTTATATTCTCTCTCATCAGTTTATTTCATATTACTTAGCTTTATTCTCAGCCGGTTCGAGGGCGATCTAGCTCGAGGCCCGAATTGCATTTCAATACTGATTTGATTTATCTTACTGCTAATTTCTATCATTAATAATCGTAATTGGTACTAGGTGAAATCACGTGTCCTTAAAATCACTTATAAGTTTAATCATTATCCGATTTTAAAGGTAAACATTGTTCATCATAATACTTAGAGAAATACCAAAGACGAATCATTTCCACATCAGCGAACAAGAAAGAAACAACAAAAATAATAAACCTAGTATAATCCCACATTGTGTTGTGGGGTGTGGGGAGAGTAGAGTGTACACAGACCCTACCCCTACTTTGTGAAGGTGAGAAAATATTTCTGATAGACCCCTCGCTCAATGAAAAAAGGAAAATAAGCAGAAATAATAATTGGTAACAACAACGAGATAAGGTGATACGGAGATAGAATAATCGAAGCAAATGAACCAACAAATGGCAAAAGAAATCGAATAAGAAGCTACGAACATACAAGACTAATACTAATGCAACCTGCTTGAAAAGGAGAGACACACGCCTATATGCTAACCTTCTCCCCTAATCCCAACCTGCACACGCTTCTATCAAGGTCATATCCTCAATAAACTGAAACTATAAGCTGAAACTACGCCATATCATGTCTAATCACCTCTCCCCAAATTACCTACGCAGGAAATATAACAAAAATAACAAAATATAGGTGTTGATATCATTAAGAGCAAACCATACACTGGAACAATTTATACTTTGGCAAAATAATATTTGCTCATGTAGTAGGCGGCATCTGCTCTTAGTTTTGGGTAGACAGACCATTGAGTCTCACACATTATTAGGAGCTGCATAACTTTTATTTTTCGCATACATCATAGCATTAATCACAAAAAGATGCATAACGATGATGAAAATACGATGATCATTGATCAGCAGAAGTAGCAATAGCAGGCAGGGCCACGCCAATTCCAGTGACAGCCTCCACCAACAGCGTGCTCATCATTGATGCATCGATCGGTACAGCCATCAGTCTCGACTACGCAAGGATCCAAATAAGTTCTGCTCAGCCTTTCACAACCGTATGCTTCTGCTATTTGCATATCTGCGCATAAAAGAAAGTAACAACCCAAAAATTTACGATAATATTACAAAGAGTGATTATTTTAACGATGATACACTGGTCTTTCAAATTCTAACGTTGATGCATGAAGCATCCCATGAACAGGGTTCAGGGAAAGGCCCCGCATGCACCCATTGGGGTGTAATGTAGGCAGCCTACCCTAATGCAAACATAAGTGGCTGATTTCACTAGTTGAGCCAGTGATCTATACATAATAGGTCACGCGGAGTCAACTTTACCGTTGATAGAGAAATCAGAACGAACATTTATATAACTTTAATACCAAAAAATTTTATAGTTGATAGAGTTATGTAGCTATGGTTTATAGTTTATTGGCTACTCACTAGTTGATGCAATGAAGAAGCAAATGAAGAGAGCAAGAAAGGCAGCATAGAGAGACTTATCCATATTTCTAAATTGTGTTTCTTGATTCTTAATTTGTGACTACATGAGGATTTAACTTTCACATTTTATAGAAAAAGAAAGAGAGGAAGAAAGTGTATGGTGGAACAATGTCTTGTTAAACATACAAGGAAATACCCTAGTTTAGAGTTGTACACCATTGGAAATAGCAGAAAATGAAATGTTTTTACTTTAATGTCGTAGAGTAAAATACACTGGTTTACATACAAGGAAATATATTGGTTTACATGACAATTATCTATTTTTTCTTGCTAAAACACATCGATAAGGTTAATCTTTTGTTAGATTATAGTAATATTCTACACGTGACTAATTTGTTTAATTTTCCATTGTGTTTATCCAAAAGCTTGTCTCTCATAATTTTAATTAATTAGCAATAGGCGTGTATATTTCCTCATATCCAAAAGTTGGGATGAATTACCAAAAAATCTAGTATATAGTTGTTCCTTTTTTCTTCTATTTCTCCGGAGAACTATGACTACAAACTTTTTGGACACGATGTATGTGCATATGACAAATCAATTAACAATGTGCAAGACAAGTCCTTTTGCTGTAAATTATGGATAATCAAACATGTTATTCACATGTGTAGAACATTAGTTTTAATAAATAACAGATTTGCCTTTTGCTGATGTGTTTTAGCAAAAAAACCAAATGTTTTCATCTAAATTTTCCTGTACGACATCAAAGTAAATACATACTTCCGCTATTCCCAACGGTATAGGATTCAAAACCCGTGTATTTCCTTGTTATTTCCACAAGACATTGTTACCTGGTGATTGCTTATCTCTATAAAATGTGAAAGTTAAATCCTCACTTAGACACAAATTAAGAATCATAAAACACAATTCAGAAATATGGCTAAGTCTCAAGTTCACTACGCTGCTTTTCTTGCTTTCTACTTTTGCTTCCTTATTGCATCAACTGGTGAGTATCTGACAAATCCATAATTCCACCAAACACTATCAGTCCTAACGTTGTTCGAGTTTGAACTTAATTAATGCTCCTTTCATTTTAATTTATGTGTACTTGTTTTATTATATTAAGCGCTGAGTAATTAAATAATAGAGACTTTTAAAACTTATGGTGTTAAACAAGTTATAACGTTTGTTTGACAATAATTCTTCTGAAACTTGTGGTCTTAAACATGTAATAATATTTGTGTGGCAATAAAAGATTCTTATTGAGGGTAAAATTGAAAATTTAAGTTATATTATTTTCAAATTTTGGAAAGAGATCATTCTTTTAGGAGCAGACTAAACAGAATATAGCTCAATATATATAAACTAGAACAGGAGGAGTACGTCTTTTTCATTTCTTTATCAATAAGCTCCAAAATATGAATTGAGTTAATAAGGAAATTTGCATGAATTAAAGAATGTACGGAAATCCTTTGTACTATTATCGTAAAAATGTTTGTTGTTGCTTTCTTTTCTTTGAAGATGTTCAAAAAGTAGAAGCACTTGGTTGTGAAAAGCTGAGCAAAACATGGTCTGGTCAATGCCTTAGTTCTGAGGGCTGTAACAAACAATGCATCAATAAGGAGAAAGCTATTTTTGGAGCATGTCGCTGGGATTGGATTAGTACGGATTGCTATTGCTACTTCTGCTGATCAAGGATCACCATATGAAATCAACATGAATAACATGTATGTGAAAAATAAAAGTTGTAGTCCCTAATAATCTGTGAGATTAATAAAACACTTGAGCAAATATCTCTTTGCCAAAATATATATTATTCTGGTGTATATGATTTGCTTTTGAGTTTTAATGAAACCAACATCTGTATTTCATTACCTTTGTGGGTTTTCCTGCAATTCGGACGGTCTTTCTTTGATCATTGATGTGGAAATGATCATGTCCGCGAAAGCCATTAATTTTTTTGTACACGGTCAAAACCGGACTCGCCCCTTGTGGGAATAATCGAGACTGGAATATGATAGGTTAAGGTTCGACCTCAAATTATATCGAACCGAAGTGCGAGGTTATATCGTCAAGCCATGTTATATCATCTAGCTCGAGACCTCGGGACCAAACAAAATCGACATCGGACGAGATCGAGGGTAATTTGCCAAGCCTAATAACAGAAGGACGAAATATCCGTGATTGATTGTAGATCACGGCAGAAATCTCGCCACATATCAAGGATAGGCCGATTAATTAGCTAATAATGAGATTTCTTACCTCATATAGATCTGCATCAAGAGTAGGACTCCCCTACTATATAAAGAGGGTCTGATCATTTGTAAAACACATCACATTTACGCAACATAAAGCAATATACTGTCATTTTATAGCTTTTATTATCTTGTCACTCTGTTCATATATCAGTTGAAATATCTCTTGGTTCAAGGGTGATCGAACTCGAGGGCCAAGGCTATTCGATTCATGTGGTTTGTATTTATTTCTTTTATCGCCAATTTCAATATCAATCTATTCACTTCACTTGTACCAAGTTATATCATGTATCCTTAAAACCACGTATAAATTCAGAGTTTATCCGATTTTAGGGTAAACAGTTTGGCGCCCACCGTGGGGCAACTAAGGATAATAGTGATTACCTGGTACTAACTTTCATAACACACACTATTTTACACTTGTTCTTGTGAGTATCTTTGATTCCAGGATCAAAATGTGGAACTCTCAGTCAGCACCCGTACACGTGGACAATGTTTTCGGTCACCACGACGAAAATCACAACATAACACCAGGGAAAGACGTACCTCCAATTGTCCTCGATGGAGTTCCGGCTGCAGATCCAATTGACGTCAGCTCGCATGCAGCCATCAATGCAAACTTGGTGGTCGATCCCGAGAGTAGCATCCGTAGGGATATTTGGTCAGCTGCTCAAAGCACACATGGCGGCGAAGAGGGCGGGATCAGTCTTCGGGTGATCTTTAAAATGTTGCAGGCTCAACAAGCAACGATACCCCAGCCCCAAAACCAGAATCATGCACCAAGCAGGATCAAGCCCGAGCAGCCCCAGGAAGTTGTCCATAGGGTCGAATCAGTTTCAAGGAAATCAAACGGGAATGAATCGGGTGCCGAACCTGAAATCATGAAGATGCTCGAGTAATTAACAAAACGAGTTGAGTCGAGGGAAAATAAGATCGAGGCAAACGACAAGAAGGTGGAAACTTACAACTCCAGGGTCGATCAGATCTCAGGGGCACCACTAATATTGAAGGGTCTGGATTCCAAAAAGTTCGTGCAAAAACCCTTCCCTCCCGAGCGCGGCTCCCAAATCGATTCCCAAGAAGTTTCGCATGCCCGAGATTCCTAAGTACAATGGAACGATCAACCCGAACGAGCATGTCACCTCTTACACATGTGCAATTAAAGGCAGTGATCTAGAGGATGACGAGATCGAATATGTCTTACTAATTCGGGGAAACCCTGTTAAATGGAGATATGATATGGTACCACAATTTAATACCTGATTCTATCGATTCATTTTCTATGCTTGCAGATTCTTTTGTAAATGCGCACGCCGGAGCCATCAAGGTCGAAACTAGGAAGTTATACCTTTTCAAAGTAAGGCAGAAAGACATCGAAATGCTCAGAGAGTTCGTGTCTAGATTCCAAAATGGAACCAATGGATCTACCACTGGTCGCCGATGATTGGGTTCTTCAAGCTTTCACCCAAGGACTCAATGTACGAAGCTCAGTGGCTTCACAAAAGTTGAAATAGGATTTGGTAGGATACCTGGCTATTACTTGGGCCGATGTGCATAATCGGTATAAATCGAAGATCAGAGTCGAAGACGACCAGCTTGAGGCTCCTTCCGGGTCCGTTTATCCTATCAGGCCCATTGGAAGATTCAAGATGGACATTCATCGAGAATCGAAGTTGAACAGGGATCGATAACAGCCGTATAATGGAGATCGTAGGAGTAGCAGATTTGGGTGAAACCCTGTACAAAGTGAAAGGAGGAATGGTCAAGGCATAGCTCTCAAGGGCTCATGAGCAAGAATGGATTCGACAGGCCTATCGGACATAAAGAAGCACCACGACTGTCAGAATATAACTTCAATATTGACGCATCCGCCATCGTATCTGCTATCAGACGCATCAAAGAAACTAAATTGCCTCGACCTTTGCAGAACCGATCCACCCCAGAGAAATCCCAACCAAATGTGCAAATATCATGGCACTCATGGCCACATAACGGGAGATTTTTGACAGATGAGAGAAGAATTAGCCCTGTTATTCAATGACGGGTACCATCGAGAGTTTCTGAGTGATTGAGCCAAGAATTATTTCAGAAACAGGGATTCCAACAAACAAAATGAGCAAGAAGAACCTCAATACGTCATTCATGTGATTATCGGAGGTTCGATGTTCCCCAATCTCTGATGTTAAAACGCACCAAGGTGTTGATCACGAGGGAGAAACGAACTCGGAACTACGTACCAGAAGGAACCTTGTCTTTCAATGACGAGGACGCAGAATGAATCATGCAGCCCCATAATGATGCATTGTACTATCTATACTCATGAATAAAAATTGAGTTAAGCGTGTGTTTATTGATCCAGGTAGTTCGGCCAGCATCATTTGATCAAGGGTCATAGAACAGCTCGGCCTACCAGACCAAATCGTGCTCGCGGCCCGAGTGCTAAATGGATTCAACATGTCTTGTGAAACTACTAAGGGGGAAATAACTTTACCAGTAAATGCAGCAGAGACCATCTAGGAGACCTTTTATGTGATCGAAGAGGATATGAGATATAACACCCTATTCAGGAGACTATGTATCTATAATATGAGGGTTGTGCCCTCAACCCTTCACTAGGTTTTATGATTCCCAACACCAGAGGGGATCAAAACAATCTACGGGGAGCAACCTGCCGCATAGGAAATGTTATTCATTGATGAAGTGATTCCAATATCGACACTCTCATTGACAAAGAGGTCAGATTCGAAAGCAAAACAGGAAGCCAAATAGCAATCACAGACGCCGGCCTCACCCAACTATAGAAGTAGGGGACTGACGAAGACGATGATTATGGGGTCCCTCGATCCTCCATAGTCCCCGATGACTCCGAAGCTTCCAAATCAACGGTCGAAAAGATGGAGAAGGTCATATTGATCGAATATCTGCCCGACCAAAAGGTATACCTGCGCGCGGGGTTAACTACTGAGCTCAGGAAAAAATTCATTCAATTTCTTATAGCTAACATGGATTATTTTTCTTTGTCCCATCTCGACATGACAAGATCCCACAAGAAATACCACCCATAAACTAAGCTTGGACCCAAAATTCCATCTGGTGAAGCAGAAAAGAAGACCCCATTCCGAGATCAAGCACGCCTTCATCAAAGACAAGGTAACTAAGCTTTTTAAAATGGGGTTCATCCGGGAAGTCAAATATCCCGAATGGCTAGCAAACATAGTAGTAATCCCTAAGAAAGGGAACAAACTAAGAATGTGTGTGGATTACAAGGATTTAAGTAAAGCATGCCCCAAGGATTCTTTTCTTTTCCTAACATCGATCGCATAATCGGTGCCATGGCCAACCACATGTCCTCAATTTTCTTGATGCCTATTTTGGGTACAACCAAATATAAATGAACCCGGATGATTAGGAAAATACCTCGTTCATCACTAAGTCTGGCACCTAATGCTATAACATAATTCCATTTGGGTTAAAAAATGCTGGTTCCACTTACCAACGCCTAGTAAACCGGATGTTCGAAGAACAAATAGAGAAATCTATGGAAATTTATAATTATGATATGTTAGTTGAGTCCCTGCGAGCAGAGGACCATTTCAAGCATTCGCAGAAAACCTTCAGTAAATTGAGGAAATACAACATGAAGCTGAATCCGGAAAAATGCGCTTTCGAGGTCGGGTCAGGCAAATTTCTCGGATTCATGGTATCCAACCGAGGAATCGAGATAAACCCCGAAAATATCAAAGCTATATAGGACATCACGGTAGTAGAAAACGTGAAGGCCGTGCAGAGGCTAACCGGGCGCATAGCCGCCCTGGGGCGATTCATCTCGAGGTCCTCCGGTAAGAGTCATCGATTTTTCTCGTTGCTGAAGAGGAAAAATAACTTCACATGGACTCTAGCCAACAGGCCTTCAAAGAGCTTAAATGATAATTGCCGAGCTCGTCGCTGCTTCACACCCGAAGGAAGACAAATAATTATACTTGTACCTGGCAGTATCGGAGATAGCAGTAAGTGGAGTCCTAGTTCGGGAAGAACAAGGTACGAATTTCTGATTTATTATGTTATACGGACCTTGGGTGAGGCCGAAACTAGATATCCCCATCTAGAAAAACTAGCGCTCACTTTGATAAGCACCTCTAGGAAACTGAAACAGTACTTTCAATTTCACCCCATATGTGTTGTGACAACTTACCCATTGTGAAATATAACGCATAAACATGAGCTTTCGTGACAATTAGCCAAATGGGCCGTAGAAATCAGCGGGTATGATATTGAATATCGACCCCGGACATCCATTAAGTCTCAAATTTTAGCAGACTTCGTGGTTGACTTCGCGTCGGCCCTAGTACCCGAGGTCGAAAGGGAGTTGTTGGTAAACTCGGGGACGTCCTCGAGAATCTGGACCCTCTTTACGGATGGTGCTTTGAATGCAAAAGGGTCTGGACTCGGCATCATACTAAAACCACCCACAGGCAACATGGTTAGACAATCTATTAGAACTATGAAACTGACTAACAACGAGGTCCAATTTGAAGTCGTCATTGCAGGTCTCGAATTAGCCAAAAGCTTGGGAGCGGAGTTGATCGAAGACAAGTGTGACTCCCTCCTTTTAGTGAATCAGGTTAACGAAATGTTCAAAGTTAGAGAAGAACAAATGTAGAGGTACCTAGATAAGTTACAAGTAACTTTACATCAATGGACTTTGCAGCACGTGCCTCGAGATCAAAATAGTGAGGTTGATGCCCTTGCAAACTTAGGGTCATCGGTTGAGGACGACGAGCTCAACTCAGGGGCCGTTGTGCAACTCATGAGGTCGGTAGTCGAAGAAGGTCACGTCGAGATAAACTCCACAAGCTTAACATGGGATTGGATAAATAAATACATAGAGTATTTGAAGACTGGGAAACTTCCCTCAGATCCAAAAGAATCGAGGGACCTATGCACAAAGGCAGCCCGATTCACCTTGTTCAAAGACGGAACCTTATTCAGAAGAATGTTCGAAGGCCTATTAGTGATATGTTTGGGACCGGGAGATACCGAGTATGTTCTGAGGGAAGTTCATGAGGGCACTTATGGAAACCATTACGGCGCAATCACTGGTTCAAAAGGTAATCATAGTTGGCTATTACTGTATAGACATGGAAAAAGATGCGAATGAGTTTGTTCGAAAATATGACAAATTCCAAAGACATGCACCGATGATTCACCAACCCGGGGAGCCGCCGCGTTCAGTCTTGTCGCCATGGCCATTCATAAAATGGGGAAGGACATCGTTGGCCCTCTTCCATGGGCACCAGGTAAAGCTCAATTTATATTATTTATGACTGATTATTTTCCAAGTTGATTGAAGAACAAGCATACGAGAAGGTTAGGGAGAAGGAATTCATCAACTTCATTTGGGACCATATCATATGTCGGTTCGAGATGCCATCCGAAATTGTGTGTGAAAATGGGAAACAGTTCATCAACATCGAAGTGACCAAGTTTCTCGAAGATCATAAGATCAAAAGAATCTTATCAACACCTTATCATCCGAGCGGAAATGGGCAAGACGAATCGACCAACAAAACCATCATCCAAAACCTTAAGAAGAGGTTAACGAATGCCAAAGGGAAATAGAAGGAGATCCTACCCGAAGTCCTTTGGGCATACGCCACGACTGTAAAGACCAGTACCAGGGCTAATTCGTTCTCATTGATTTATGGCACCGAAGCCCTAATTCCGGACGAAGTCGGGGAGCCAAGTATCAGATATCGATATGCAGCAAAGGAGTCAAATGATGAGGCCATGAATACGAGCTTGGAGCTATTGGACGAATGGCGTGAAGCCGCCCTTGTTTGGTTGACCGCCCAAACACAACGGAACAACAGGTACTACAATCGAATATCCAACCTTCAATATTTTAATGTCGGGGACTTAGTGCTTAGGAAAGTAACCCTAAACACCCGGAATCAGAACGAAGGAAAATTGGGTCCAAATTGGGAAGGACCGTATCAGATTCTAGAGGTCACTGGGAAAGGTTCCTACAAACTCGGAATGATGAACAGAGAACAACTACCGAGCAATTGGAATATATCTCACCTAAACTGGTATTACTGCTAAGGTACGACCTCATTTCATTTATTTTTTATTTCGGACTAACACTTGCAGGTGATCGACAGGAAGCGGCACCAAGTCTTTAGGTCTGAAAGCACATGTTGCACTCTTTTTTCCTTAGAACGGCTTTGTCCCAAATGGGTTTTTCGGAAAGGTTTTTAATGAGGCAACAATGGATCTTGATAACTTGGAATCAAGCCCGATTATGAATCGACACCGATGATCAATTCAAAAATATCCGAGGTTCCTTTACAATCAACCTCGAATACTAGAGGGAGTTACCCTCTGATATGCATTTACCTTCGGGTATCAACTCTAGCGAGGAAACTACTTTGTAAAGGAAGGGTCTCGACAGATAGTATTTATTCTAAGGGCCAAAGGTCAAACGAACCATGCCCATGTAGATTGCTCGAGCCCTGGCATAAAACTTGTACGCATGTATGACTGTTTTGCACAATAATAAAGAGAAGTACTTTCCTTGCAATCATCTTATGTTTTAAAATATTTTCCTCTTTACATCTCTTAAAGATCTTCGTACTTCCGAAAGTAACGAGCCCAAAGGAAATCCATAATCGGAATATGAACGACCACTCCCTCACTCGGGGACTGACGTCCGAAAAACTCGAACAACCCAAGTCACCATGCCTCGGGGGCATAAGACCTATTAGGAAACTCCCCGATTTTAAAGGCCACGGCCACCCCAGTAGGGAACTGTTATCTTGGGCAAGCTCGGATAGCTCGGGAAAACAAGCCCAATGGGCAACTCCCGAACTAAATGGCTACGGCCAAATTAACACGGCTCGGAGACGTCCTAAACTAGGAACAAAAAATAGGCCTTCAAAAGAGAAAAACTTTCACAATCGGTTCTAAAGGCTACCCTCGGAAAACTATAATCTCGGCTACCTACTTGGGGAAAATGTTCCGTTAACACAAAACCCCCAAGACGCCTTGAAACAAAGTAAGGCAAAGACATGACTTGTTCGAATTATTGGATATAGCCTAAATTATTTTATGTTAAGTTATTACGGCCCTTATGAATACAACTAAATAAGCAAAGAGAAAGTTTGAAATATAAAAGGGAAAGAAAGCCTTGTATATATCATCTTTTTACAAAGGCCAGAATGGCCCGATATAAGAATGTACAATGGCCAAAACGGCCTCAAAACGATGCAAAAAGCAAAAAATAAAAACGTCTAAAGACCTAAGTAGCCTGGTCTTCATCGAAGGCAGCGTCTTCATCCTTGGGGTCTTCCCCACCTTGAGATTCAGACAAGCTCTCAAAGCCTTCCTCGTGGAAAGCCAACTTCGAGGCCCTAGCTTCTTCAGCCTTGACATTCTCGATTTCTGCCTATATATCGAAGCCCTGTGCGTGGAATCCCTCGAGGGCTCCCTCCGAGCTTCCCACCTTAGATTATCCACCTTGCTCTTGTCATGTGGCTGGATGGCCTCGACGCCAACCTTGAATTGGGCAACCCTAGCATCAGCCCTAATATTGGCCACATCCACCTTAGATGTGGCCGCCTCGAGCTCCTTAGCCAGGCTCTCTTGGCCAAAAATAGCTGAAGTAAGCTCATATTGGAGCTCCCCGATCCTCTTGGCCTACACCGAGGTTTTCTCCTCCGCATCCTGAAGTTGAGCCTCGGCCAGCTTCAGTTGTGCTTGGACAACCTCCTTTTTCGAGGCTAAGAGGTCCATATTTTTCTTGAACTCCTCAACCTCAGCATGTATCGTATCTACCTATGCCTGGAGCTGTCAGATCTGTTCAATCCTCTGTCGGACTTGCAAGATCGGATCATTAGCCACTATGTCCAATTCGTGTTCACTATCATGAAGTACTCGAATTACTTGCTCGGCCAAAACTTCTCCATCGACCTCCTCCGGCTCGGAGGGCCATTGTATCACAACACCTGCCCGCACACGGGCTACCAACTTGGAATTTTCTTCTTCTTCTTCAGACTCGTCCCTCAGCCAGTGGATTATGTCCGATGATAGAGTGTCGGTGCTTCCCTTGGGCTTGCGCGACCTCTTCTTCGATTTTTTCTTTTCCGAGTTCAGGGAACTCAGAGCTATTCTTCTCTTCTTTTCATCACCCTGCCTCAGAGCAGCATACTCGAGAGGCACATCCTTATCACCGGATGGAGGACTCGTAGCAACGTCCTTGGGGAGACCTACAAGAGAAAATAGATAAAAATTCAACAGCGAAAGGAGGAAATGAAACATTATTACATCAGGAAAGGAAACTTACCATGATTACGGGCCTCTCATCGACTCTTCGATAATTCCATCCAAGCACGCTCGAAATACGGTCTCTGTGACACAAAGCCCTCGACCCATTCCTTGAGTCCAAGAACTAATTACAGCATCTGGGCCACAACTGCAACACCAAATCATCGATAAGAAAAGAGATAAGAGGGAAAACAACAAGATTGAAACTTCAAGGCAAAGTAGTACTCACGTTTCACGTTCCACTTCTCATGAAATGGCATGTCCTTGATCGGGATCAGATCTGAAGTCTTTATTCGGACAAAAAGGCTCATTCAGCCTCGGTCACGAGCCTGATCTATACTCCAGAACAGGGCCTACTGGCCCGGCGAGCAAGCTTGATCACCCCTCTCGATAGAGTCGGGCACTGTACAGGAGCATAAGGTGATCGAGGGTGAAGGGACATGCCTCAATTTTTCTTATGAAGAATCGAAGAAGAACCACTATTCTCCAGAATAAAGGGTGGATCTGGCCAAGAGTCACAATGTACCTGTCACGCCCCAACCTCGAGGAGCATGATCGATGCTCAACCGAGAGAACCTGGTCAGCCAGTCTATTATATGACTCCTACCCGACTCGCTCGAGATTAAAGAAGGCATGTTACCGTTAGCTACGCAGAAGAAGAGTTTCATAGAACCTTACAAGTTGCGTACTTCATTTTCATTATATCAAGATTAAGTTCCAAAAATACATACAATTTACAACTCAATGGGAAAAAAGTTACAAAATACAACTGAATCCAGTGAACACCCCGATACCCATACAACAACCATAGAAGTGTCTACGGAGCCTCTAATGATACAAAAGACAATGCCGGCAACAAGGCCCCCATCATACCTCAAAACGTAGTAACTTATACAAAAGAAGAGCTACACAAACCCTGGAAGAAACGGGACTCACCAATACTACTGTGAGGAGAGAGAGAGAGAGAGAGAGAGGGAGAGAGATCACCACTAACCGCGACCGGCACTATCTGCGATGGAACCACCTACATCCATTGAAAGATGTAGCGCCCCTGGCAAAAAGGACGTTAGCACTGTCGAATAGTACTAGTATAAATAGCTAAACACCATTACATCAGAAAGATCAATAATATAGGAAGAAGTAACCATGAAATCAATGAGAAATTTAAACAACACCACTAACATCAAATGAGAATTCACATAGGCTTTCAAGTGAAATTACTATATCTTTTGTTTGGTCCATTACTCGCCTTAATCACTTCATTATTCACAGTACCACCGTACTCTTATACAGAGTCCAATAACAACCCCATTGGCTAGGTCATCTCCCTTGGAGACATCTTCCCACATTTTCTATTTCAATTCCGATTCAATTCCCAGCATAATATCACCATGTGTGTGGCATGGCGTCCGATCACAGCCTGATCGGCTAGGCCGTCTTACTCAAGACATTACCAGTTTTAATCAATCATCCCATTTCTCATTTCACTCACATATTTCAATTCATTCGGCACTAGTGGCCTAAATTATTAATTCATACTTGGCACTATGCCGTATTTCATAATTCAAGTTCTTTCCACATAATTCACATTTATTTTCTTTTTATCAATTTCGTCAACCAACCTTTCAATCCAAGACATTAAGTACACGTGGGCGGGATCATGAGTCATGGACATATAGAGGCTTTTACATATTTTGACAATTCAACACATATTCCATGACTTCACTATATCACCAAGTAACAAATAGCATAAGAGGGAGCATTTAAATACATATTACACATAAAATCTTACAACACATGCATACTTGGTATGTCATTTCCTACATCAATCAAGGTTGAGACTCACACCCATTGTAGGGCACCATGGGGTTCGAGATCTAAGAAGAGGGGGTTTTTAGCCATACATACCTTAATAGCTTTCCTTACGCTTGAAGATAACTTTCGGGACCTTTAGCACTTTCAATCTATTTTAGGATTATCACAAATTGATTCAAGAATTAGAAGGACGATCAATGCCTTAGCCCATTCCCATCCCTAACCATTTTGCTCATGTTAATTCTAGGTCCCCTTAACACCCATGCATGCAAAACAATTAACCCCAAGCCCATGAATTATCTTTCTAGGTACCCATTTTAGAAGGGATTTTCGAAATGTTGAGCTGGGCTTAGATTCTTACCTTGGATGTGGAGACACTTTTAAAAATCTTCAAGTAATTAGCAAGAAGGGAAGGATATTGGTGTGATGATTTGCCTTCCTCGCTTTAAGAACCTCTTTCTCTTACTCTAAATGTAAGAAAATGGTTCAAAATGGCCTAATGGGGTGTTTTAATGGAATGGGGGTCGGATTTGAAATTAAGAAAATGGGTGCCCTGACATATGTATGCGACCGCATAATGGTTATTCGGTCTGCAAAGAGACCGCAGAAATGAGCCTTCAAAACTTGAAATCACTGACCGTGTATGCGACTATTATACGGTCCGCATACTTATTCTGCGGTCGCTTAATGCACCGCAGAACTCCCTTCGCAAAACTCAGGGGCGATTATGCGGTCCGCATAATGATTATGCAACCGCATAATCGACCGCATAACAGACCTAAAAATTAGCCAACTTTCAGATTCACTCTACGGCCATTATGCGGTCCGTAGAGTGATTATGTGGTCGCATAATGGGCTATAGAAACGCGTTCCTCTGTCAACATTTTCCTCTAAGTTCGTAATGTATTGCTTAACCCAAAAATTCCGGACCATGGTGAGAAAGCTCGCCGCGAAGAATTCCTAATATTATAACACATAAATCTAACTTGGCACTACGAAATTTCTGGGTTTTTATTTAAAATTTACGGAGCCTTACATTATCCCCCATTTAAGATCATTCATCCTCGAATGAGGATCAAGGTTCACTTAATAGCACCTTATACAACTTCAGTCATACCACATACCATCAGCCCCAAATTTGCCTAACTTTCAAATTTTTTGAAAATTTTGCCAGAGTTTCCTTTGTAATTAGGCCTATCCACCTGCCAGAGACCCCCCAAAACACTTCTTAAAAACATATACATGATTAAGTAACACAACAGAACGCAAAACAACACCAACTGAGGCCTCATAAAGGAAATATAACTAGAAATTGGAGAGGAGTGCCTTTATATTATCCGTACAAGTAATACAGAATTTAGGGGAACAACTTATAGAGCTATTATATGGATATTCAAACAAATGAGGGAACTTCTTTTTCATTTCATTCTCGGCTTCCCAAGTAGCTTCTTCGACTTATTGGTTTCGCCACAATACCTTTAAGGATGAAATTTCTTTGTTTCCCAACTTTTGGACATGTCTATCAAGAATAGAAACTGTGATCTCTTCATAGGACAATTATTCACTAACCTCAATGGTGTCAATCGGCAAAATAGCGGACGGATCCACAACTACCATCTTCAACATGGACACATGAAATACCTGGTGCACTAATGACATCTCAGAAGGCAGCTCAAGCTTGTACGCTACCTGACCCATTCTTTGAATGATTCTATATGGCCCGACATACCGCGGACTTAATTTCCCCTTCTTTCCAAACCACATGATCCATTTCATGGGATATACCTTCAAGAACATCCAATCATCTTCTTTGAACTCTAAGTCTCTGTGACGCGCATCTGAGTAGGATTTTTGACGACTAAGAGCAGTTTTTAACCGCCCCTTTATGATCTTAACCTTCTCCATAGCCTGATGCAAAAGGTCTGGTCCTATTAGTTCAACTTCTCTAACCTTGAACCACCCATTCGGTGATCTGCATCTCCTACCATACAAGGCCTCGAATGGGGCCACCTGGATACTAGCATGGAAGCTGTTATTATAAGTAAACTCGATAAGTAGAAAATGATAATCCCAGCTACCTTTGAAATCAAGAACACAAGCACACAACATGTCCTCAATAGTCTGAATAGTCCGCTCTGCTTGCCCGTCAATCTGTGGATGAAAAGTCATGCTAAGATTCACCTGCGTACCTAAACCTTGCTGAAATGTCTTCCAGAAATTAGTTGTGAACTGGGCCCCTCGATCGGAAATGGTGGAAATTGGAGTGCCATGAAGCATGACTATTTCCTTGATATACAATTGAGCATATTGTTCTGCAATGTCGGTGTATTTAAATGGTAAGAAGTGTGCTGATTTCGTGAGTCGATCCACGATTACCCAAATTGAGTCAAACTTACGCTGAGAGCGCAGTAACCCTACCAAAAAATCCATATTGATCATCTTCCATTTCCACTTTTGAATTTCTATATTTTGTGCCAGCCCACCGGACCTTTGATGCTCGGCCTTCACTTGCTGACAGTTTGAACATTTTTCCACAACGTCTGCCACACCACTCTTCTTGTCATTCTACAAGTAAACTTCCTTGAGATCATGATACATCTTTGTAGAACCTGGTTGCACGAATTATCTAGAAGTATGAGCTTCTGTCATGATTCTTTTCTGAAGACCATCCACATTTGGAACACCTAGTTGCCCTTGGTATCATAATGTACCGTCATCCATGCCAAAATAAAAAGTCGTAGTCTTATGTTTATGAATCACCTCCTTCAGCTGCACCACACTGGATCATTATATTGTTTCTCATTGACTTCCACCAAAAGTGATGATTCTGTCCTATTTCGCACAATCACTCCCCCTCCATCAGAGTCCGCAAGATGAACCCCTAAACTGGCCAACTGGTGAACCTCTCGGGCCAACGACCTCTAACATGACTTCAAGTGAGCCAAGCTACCCATAGATTTCTGAGTAAGAGAATCCACTACCACATTAGCTTTCCCCGGATGATACAAGATGTTGATGTTATAATCCTTGAGAAATTCAAGCCACCTTCTCTGCCTCAAGTTCAATTCCTTCTGTTTGAAAATGTACCGAAGGCTCTTGTGGTCCGTGAATACATCTACATGGACCCCAGACAAATAATGAAGCCAAAGTTTTAATGCAAAAACCACCATCGCAAGCTCTACGTTATGTGTCGAATAGTTCTTTTCATGATTCTTAAGTTTCCTTGAAGCATAAGCTATAACCTTACCATCTTGCATCAATACACACCTAAGACCGATCCTTGAAGCATCACAATACACCACAAACCCCTTTGTACCCTCTAGGAGGGTCAATACCGGCGCAGAAGTCAATCTTGATTTCAATTCCTAAAAACTCCTTTCACAATCATCGGACCACTTGAACCTAACCGCTTTCAGCGTCAATTTAGTCAATGGAGAGGCAAGAGTGGAGAAACCCTCCACGAACCTCCTACAATATCCGTCCAAACCCAAGAAACTGCGAATCTTTATTGGAGTGGTAGGTCTAGGACAATTCTTTACCGCTGCAATCTTTTGAGGATCAACCTTAATCCCTTCTCCAAAGATGACATGACCTAGAAATGTAACAGATTCAAGCCAAAATTCACATTTTGAGAGCTTTGCGTACAACTGGTGTTGATGAAGAGTCTGCAGAACTACCCTAAGGTGGTCGGCGTGATCCTCCCAACTATGTGAATATAAAAGGATGTCGACAATGAATATTATCACAAAGGATTCAAGAAACGGCTTGAAGACTAGATTCATAAGATCCATGAAAGTTACCGGGGCATTTGTTAGCCCGAAAGACATTACCAAAATTTCAAAGTGCCCATACCAGGTTCTGAAAGATATTTTCGAAATATCCTTCTCCCTTACCTTCAATTGATGATACCCGAACCACAAATAAATTTTGGAGAAGAACTTAGCACCTTGCAATTGATCAAACAAATCATCTATCCTTGGCAATGGATATTTTTTTTGATTGTGACTTTGTTGAGTTGCCGGTAGTCAATACAAATCCGTAACGATCCATCTTTCTTTCTGAAAAAGAGAACCGGTGTGCCCCACGGCGACACACTCGGTCGGATGAAACCTTTCTCTAGCAAATCCTTCAGTTTTTCCTTTAGCTCTTTTAACTCCGCCGGTGCCATTATATAAGGTGGAATGGATATAGGCTGCGTGCTTGGCATCACATCAATCCCAAAATCAATATCCCTATCTGGTGGAATCCCAGGGAGCTCATTCGAGAAGACATCAGGGAATTCATTCACAATTGTCACAAATTCAAGGGTGGGTACCTCAGCATCGGTGTCTGTAACTCGGTCCAAAGGATAAATACACCCCTTTTTGATCATCTTCGCGGACTTAAGGTAAGAAATAAACCTACCTTTTGGCATAGAATTATTCCCCTTACACTCAACAACGGGCTAGTTAGGAAATTCAAGCCTCATCATCCTGGTTTGGAAATCGAGTTTGGAAAAACATGAATAAAGCCAATCCATCCCCATTATTACATCAAAATCAACCATCCCTAGTTCAATAAGATAAGCCATGGTATCCCGACCATGCATCATGACAACACAACCCCTATAAACCTACACGGTCGTAATAGACTCGCCAACCGGAGTAGATACAGAGAACGGCTCATGAAGCCGTTCCGGTTCTACCCCGAAGCTCATAGCAACATAAGGAGTAACATAGGAAAAAGAAGATTCGGGATCAATAAGGGCATACACATCATGAGATTGAATAGTCAATATACATGTGACGACATCTGGAGAAGCCTTTACACTATGTCGACCACTCACAGCATAGAACCGGCTGTGCACTACCCCTACCTATACTATACCCTGCAGGTGTTGGAGTACCTCGAGCTGGAGAGGGTGATGGGGATGCAGCAGCTGCTGGACTGGATGGTTATGTTGTGCCCCTGCCCACACCCTGCAGGGATACATGACAATGTCTCTGAATATGGGCCCTCATCCCTGTAGCAAGTCCCTAAGTGCATCTTCCCGCACCTGGGGCATGGGGGCATCTGCTGCTGTTGAGGTCTCCCTCCTGGACCCTGCTGGTGGGGTCCCCTGCTTCCTTGACTAGGCCTGAAACGACTCCACTACTGCTACTGACTGGGCCATGGTGGTGGTGCATTGGCCGAAGACTGTGCAACAGACTGGGACGGCCCTGATGACCCTCCCTTGAAAGACGATCTCCTATCACTAAAGGAGTCCCCGAAATTTCTCGTTGATCGGGCCTTGCCGCTACCATCTCGCTCCATCCTGCTTTTCAATTTACAGTTCTCTATGGCCTAAGAAAATTCCACCATCTTCCAATAATTCATATCAGAATTCAAGGCAGTTGTAGAAGCTTCATTAATAGTCAAAGTACTAAGGCCCTGAAAAAACCTGCCAACCCTGGCCTCCATAGTGGCCAATATGTGAAGAACATACTTGGACAGGCGTGCGAACTCCATGTGATATTCCCACACACTCTTTCTACCTTGCTTTAGATTTTCAAACTCCGCCGCATGGGCTGCCCTTGTCTCCGCATGCAGGAAATGATCTACAAAGGCATCAGCAAACTCCTTCCACCTCGTAGGAGGACTCCCCTCCTTACGGGAGTCTTCCCACAACTCAAACCACGAATAGGCCACCCCTTTCATATGGTAGGCAGCAAAATCCACTCCCTCTGTCTCGGTTGCACGCATAACTCTATGGGTCTTGTGCATCTCATCAATAAAATCTTGGGGGTCCTCCTCTGGATTTGCACCCGTGAACACCGAAGGGTCTAGCTGAAGAAATATTTTCACCCTAGAACTAGTGGTATCCCCTTGCTCGATAGAAGTGTTGGGTGTCACATTTGATATTTGGTCCTGGGAGGCTACTATCTGAGTCAACATTTATATAGCTCCCCTAACGTCCTCATTAGTAACACTAGGACCACAAGTTGAGTCCGGAGGTGGAACCGGAATATCAGTGGGAGGGATCGTTGCACCCTCGGTAGATGTAGGAACTAGGGCAGTCTGTCCCGGTGTAATAGAACCAGGAGGGGTAATAGTCGAGGATTGTCCTCTCCCACATCATCAAGTAGGGGATCAACAACCACTCCTGGGGTGGCATTGGATTCTTGGCCAATTCTCACTTTCTTCTTAGGTGCCCTTAGCTAAAAGTTAGAACAGTGTACAAGTTAGAGGAGAACAACCTCATATTCAGTTATATCGCATGATATAGATCAACAAGGAAGGGTATTATTCCTAATGTCCAAGTATCCCCCTAATTATAGATGTTGTCGACAGCACACCGATAGGAAGGGCTCTACTAGACACTGCTCCGAGACATCCTAGGACACTTTAAAACCTTAGGCTCTGATATAAATTTTATAACGCCCCAACCTCGGGGAGCGCGACTGGACCTCAACCGAGAGAACCAGGTCGAGCCAGCCTATTAGATGACTCCTACAAAACTCACTCGAGATTAAAGAAGGCATGTTACCATTAGCTATGCAGAAGAAGAGTTTAATAGAACCTTACAAGTTTCTTACTTCATTTTCATCATATCAAGATTAAGTTCCCAAAATACATACAATTTACAACTCAGTGGGAAAAGAGTTACATAATACAACTTAATCCGGTGAACACCCCAATACCCATACATGACCCATAGAAGTGTCTACGGAGCCTCTAATGATACAAAAGACAATGCCCGCAACAAGGCCCTGGCCATATCTCAAAACGTAGTAAATTATAAAAAAGAAGAGCTACACAACCCATGGAATAAATGGGTCTCACCAAGACTGCTGTGAGGAAAGATAGAGAGCACCACTAACCGCGACCGACACTATCTGCGATGAACCACCTACATCCATTGAAAGATGTAGCGCCCCCAGCAAAAGGGACGTTAGTACTGTCGAATAGTACTAGTAGGAATAGCTAAACACCATTACATTAGAAATATCAATAATACAGGAAGAATTAACCATGAAATCAATGAAAAACTTAGACAACACCACAAACATCAAATGAGAATTCACATAGGCTTTCAAGTGAAATTATTGTAGCTTTAGTTTGGGCCATTACTCGCGTTAATCACTTCATTATTCACAATACCACCGTACTCTTATACGGTGTCTGATCACGAC
Organism: Nicotiana paniculata; assembly: GCA_005239505.1. Lineage (NCBI taxonomy): Eukaryota > Viridiplantae > Streptophyta > Magnoliopsida > Solanales > Solanaceae > Nicotiana > Nicotiana paniculata. The sequence continues at coordinate 25,952 of ML315568.1, forward strand.
CCGATCATCTAGGTCATCTCCCTTGGAGACATCTTCCCACATTTCCTATTTCAATTCCAATTCAATTCCCAGCATAATACCACCATGTGTGCGGCATGGCGTCCGATCTCTGCCTGATCGGCTAGGCCTTCTTACTCAAGACGTTACCATTTTTCATCAATCATCTCATTTCTCATTTCACTCACATATTTCAATTCATTCGGCACTAGTGGCCCAAATTATTAATTCATACTTGGCACTATGCCGTATTTCATAATTCAAGTTCTTTCCACATAATTCACATTTATTTTCTTTTTATCAATTTCGTCAACCAACCTTTCAATCCAAGACATTAAGTACACGTGGGCGGGATCATGAGTCATGGACATATAGAGGCTTTCACATACCTTGGAAATTCAACACATATTCCATGACTTCACCATATCACCAAGTAACAGATAACATAAGAGGGAGCATTTAAATACATATTACACATAAAATCTTACAACACATGCATACTTGGTATGTCATTTCCTACATCAATCAAGGTTGAGACTCACACCCATTGTAGGGAACCATGGGGTTCGATTTCTAAGAAGAGGGGTTTTTTAGTCATACATGCCTTAATAGCTTTCCTTACGCTCGACGATAATTTCCGGGACCTTTAGCACTTTCAATCTATTTTAGGATTATCACAAATTGATTCAAGAATTATAAGGATGATCAATGCCTTATCCCATTCCCATTCCCATCCCTAACCATTTTGCTCATGTTAATTCTAGGTCCCCTCACCACCCATGCATGCAAAACAATTAACCCCAAGCCCATGAATTATCTTGTTAGGTACCTATTTTAGAAGGGATTTTCGAAATGTTGAGCTGGGATTAGATTCTTACCTTGGATATGGAGACACTTTTAAAAATATTCAAGTAATTAGTAAGAATGGAAGGATATCGGTGTGATGATTTGCCTTCCTCTCTCTAAGAACCTCTTTCTCTCACTCTAGAAATGTAAGAAAATGGTTCAAAATGGCCTAATGAGGTGTTTTAATGGAATGGGGGTCGTGTTTGAAATTAAGAAAATGGGTGCCCCAACACAGGTATGCAGTCACATATGTGATCGCATAATGGTTATGCGGTCTGCGAAGAGACCGCAGAAATGAGCCTTCAAAACTTGAAATAACTGACTGTGTATGCGACTATTATGCGGTCCGCATATTTGTTCTGCGGTCGCATAATGAACCGCAGATCTCCCTTCACAAAACTCATGGGCGATTATGTGGTCCACATAATGATTATGCGACCGCATAACAGGCCTAAAAATTTGCCAACTTTCTGATTCACTCTGCGGCCATTATGCGGTCCGCAGAGTGATTATGCGGCGGCATAATGGGCCGGAGAAAGGAATTCCTCTGCCAGCATTTTCCTCTAATTTCATAGTGTATTGTTTAACCCAAAAAGTCCAGACCGCGGCAAGCAAGCTCGCCGCGAAGAATTCCTAATATTATAACACATAAATCTAACTTGGCACTATGAAATGTTTGGGTTTTTGTTAAAAACTTATGGGGCCTTACATCCTTTTACAGAAGGTAATGATGATAGGGTCTAAGGGACCCAACGTGAAGGGGTAAGTGTAAACACTTAGGAAACCCTCCACGTGGGTAGTGATCGATTCCTCGGGCGAAGGTATCACCACATGCTTATTGGCCCAATTGCAGTCCTCTTTTACCTTGGTGAGGAGATCATTGGTGATTGTGCATATGTATCTCGAGACCAGATCGCATCGACCCGATACCGAGGAAGTCTTTTCAACCTTAAAATCGGCAACGGTCGGGCACCTTGCCGGAACGCACTCCTCAGGTGAGGTTCCATCGCGGCCTCATTCTCGGCGGGTCGTGATGAAAAAGTGGCCTTCTTTTGCGGTACAGTCTTAGAGGTTTTCGCCATTGTAGAATTGAAGAAAAGGGAATTAGAAAGGTATGCGGTTTGCTAAAGGTTCACAAAATTGGGGTGCAAGAGTTACAGCAAAGGGATTTTTGGAAAAAACAAAAATAGGATGAGCTTTGAACGTGAAGTCTGAATGAAGGAAAATTAGGGTGCTTATAGCTTGCTGGTGACGGTTCAGAACCCATAGTGACCGACCAGAAACTGACAGGCATTTAATGCCTTGGTAACTGGACTGACGGGACATTTCAGTATCCGTTTATCGCTTACGTCATAGCCAGGTGTCTTAGTGATCGTTCGTCGCTTACGTCATGGCCCATCGAGATGGGATTCGGAAGTTCGTATTGTTTCTCGTCATCTTCTCTCCGAGAAATGAAGGGACTTTTGTATACGTCAAAACCTAGCTCGCCCCTTGTGTGAATAATCGAGACTAGAATATGACAAGTTAATGTTCGTCCTTGAATTATATCGAAGCGAAGTGCGAGGTTATATCGTCAAGCCAGGTTATATAGTCGAGCTCGAGACATCGGGACCGAACAAAATCGAGAACGGGCGAGATCGAGGGTAATTTTCCAAGCCAAATAACATAAGGACTAAATATCCGCGATCAGTTGTAGATCACGGCAGAAATCTCGGCACGTATCAAGGATATGACGATTAATTAGCTAATCATGAGATTTCTTACCTCATACAGAACTGTATCAAGAGTAGGATTCCCCTACTATATAAATGGGGTCTAATCTTTTGTAATACATATCACATTTATGCAACATAAAGCAATATACTGTCATTTTCTAGATTTTATTATCTTGTCACTCTGTTCATATATTAGTTGAAATATCTCTTGGTTCAAGGGTGATCGAACTCGAGGGTCAAGGATATTCGATTCGTGCGGTTTGTATTTATTTCTTTTATCGCCAATTTCAATATTAATTTATTCATTTAATTTGTACCAAGTTATATCACGTATCCTTAAAATCGCGTATAAATTTAATTGTTATCCGATTTTAGGGTAAACATTCTTCTTATTTAATTTGTTTTGACATTGTGAGAAATTAGGTTATATAAAATCTAAACTAGAACCATTAAGTGACTATTAGTTTTCCTTTTTTTTTTTTTCTTTGGATTTCATAATAATAAATACATAACAACATCGAAGCCTAAACATCGATGGTGTTTCCTTGTAATTCTTTTATCCGAAGATATGCATTTGTGCTTTTCTATACGTTATTATAAATAATGCGAGGGGATCTAGACTCAGCTAGCAAACGCGCTAAATTGCACGACTCTCGCCAGTCTACCTTAAGACTTGCCCTAACTATACATGCATTAACAACCATGCACATTAATATAAAGCCATTGATATTCACATAACTAAAAAGGAAAAAGAAGTCTCAACAAGTCATATCATACTATACTAGTTTAATCATTAAAAGAAAACCACACATATATATTCGGAGACTCTACAACGAGTCCATGGAGCAAACTCAGCCAAAAACTAAAACAGGTGAATCCAATAGTCAAAGACTCTCTCTGACGATCTGAAGCTCACCAAAAAACTCTTTCTAATGTACACACGTGCTACATCGATGTTGGTGTTTGTAGAGAGCAAATACCACATAGTTTGATGGTGTGGTTATTGTTAAATCTCCCTCCATGCAGAGGCGAATCCAGAATTTAAATTTTATCTGTTCAAATTCACAATTCTGAGGTCTTTGTATATTTTGGTTGAATCTGGGTAAATAGAAAAACCGGAGCTACGAGCCTTTAATTCGCTCCGGAAGTTCACTGCTCACCAATATTTGTAACCTATAGCCTACCACTCATTCTTAGGACACTATCACTGTCTCCACAAGTAAAAGCTATATTTCTTTCTTTAACACCTCATCTTTGATCGCCTGCATATTCGGGTCCTCGTATTGGTGCTCTTTTACCTCATAAACTATGGACGACTGCTGCCTATGGAATATTGTTGGGTTACCCTCTTCAGTCTCATCATGTCTGACTCCATCATTTGACAGCTTTTGTACTTCCCCTACTAGCGACCTTTCTTCTACTTGCAAGTGTAGAAAATAACCCTAGATTACGGCTAAGGGCATCAGGCACCATATTAGCCTCTGCGGATGGTACAAAATATTAATATCGTAATCTTTCAATAACTCCAACCACCACTTCTGTCTTATGATTTGTGAAAACTTCACAATGCATCAACTATTGCCAGCTCGAAATCGTGAGTGAGGTAGTTCTTCTCGTGATTTTTTAACTATCTCGAGGTGTAATATATGACCTTCCCGTTTTGCATTAGGACATAGTCGAGTCCAACTCTAGAAGCATCACAATATATTGTATACCCGTCCGAACTTGTTAGTAGGGCTAAAACTAGTGCCATGGTCAATATCTCTTCTCTAGCTCTTGGAAACTCCGCTCACAAGCATCATATCACTATAACTTGACTGCTTTTTGTTATTAAACTATATTTGTAAAATAATTCTGGAGAAGATAAAATAACATACAAACAGAAATGTAAAAGAAATAGAATTTAATTTGAGCCCACTGAATTCACAGTGTTTCCTTAAGGAACTTAATCCCCTCCTAGTACCCAAGGTTGTGGATTATTTCCTCCCAGGATAGAACGAATTACACACTGGTGTAACGGTACTTCAAATCCCAGTATTTCAGCGAACACAAAGATCGGTAGCAAATCACACTTACTATTGCTTTCTTTATAATTAAAACAATGCAGAAGAAAGGAGGAGAACTTAGAAATTCTTATAGAAAATCTGAGAGAATGGACTGCTAGTTATAGCCAATGTTGAGCTCAAATTGAAGAGGTGCAACTCTTCAGATGGGTTGTTTACGTAAATCGGCCATAACGTAAATGGCTATTTACCCAATGATAAACTGGGAAGTCAAAATGCGCGGAGGAAACTTAATTTTTCGTTACGAAAACGGAAAACAAAAAACGGAAAACGGACACTTTATTTTTCCGTTGGATTTAATATTAATTTTTCGTTTACAAAAACTGGATATTTTATAATATTATGTTAATATTTACTATTAACAAATAAATTTGGTTCAAAAAATTAATCAATCGATCGACCAAATCCGAAACTGAAGCCGAAGCCGAGTCGAGCGAGCGAGCGACGACAACGGCGCGAGGCTTACTTTCTTCTTAACTATTTAGGAGCTAGAAGAAGAGCAATTGTATATACATCCATCAAAAACCTTTTCCTCTTCCAATATGGGACAATGTCCCTTTGTCAAGGAGGGAAACACAAATATTTCATTTTTCCTCCATTTCCCATTCACCCTCTTTTAAGATACATTTAAGATTAAAAACCTAACAATCCCCCACATGAATGGGGAATGGCTATATCACAGATATATGCATGAAAAACTGTGTGATTCGCAAGCAAGGATTAATTGCATCTGGATAAGTAGGTTTCCATTTGAACTTTCCGTAGTGAACTTATGTCGGATATACTCGGCCAATCGATAGATTTGATATCTTTGAACCGTCGAACTTTGTTGTATAACTATACAACCATAAGTCACATAATCAACACTTAACCGTCTTTGGTTCTCATTTTTGTGTTCGTTTCAGTCATGAACACCGCCTGATTCATAAGTGCGTAGAGAACTGGCCTTACAAAATTCTCCTTGAAGCGGCTAACACTTTACACTTACATAGGTGATTCCTAAACGTGTGATCCCGTAGATACACAATTTGATATACCTCGTATAAAATTTAGAAATCATTAAAAAGCCTTATTGCTTTATCCTTGATACTTAACATTGTCTCATCACGAGAATGGACCAAAATTTTAGTTGACAATGTTGAACCGTCATTAACGACTTTATTTGATCTCCTTGAACCTAGATCTTGGTATCTTCAGTTTTCTAGGTAGAGTTACCTCCACAATGACTTGTTCTCGGCCATAGTCCTATTTCCCTCGATGATTTCTCAACTAGCTCTCTAGTTAGGCCTTTTGTAAGTGGATCCAACACATTATCGCTTGACTTTACATAGTCAATCGTGATAATTCCTCTAGAGAGTAATTGCCTAACGATTTTATGTCTTCGTCGTATATGACGAGATTTACCGTTACACATAACGCTCCCATCCCTTCTAATTTCCACTTGACTATCGCAATGCATGCATATTGGTTGTAACAATTTTGGCCAAAATGGAATGTCTTTCAAGAAATTCCAGAGCCATTCAGCTTCTTCACCGGCTTTATCTAAAGTTATGAACTCAACCTCCATTGTTGAGCAGGCAACACAAGTTTGTTTGGACGACTTCCAAGATACCGCTCATCCACCAATAGTGAATACATATCCACACGTGGACTTAGAATCAGTTGAACCGGTGATCTAATTTGCATCACAGTATCCCTCAATCACCGCAGGATATTTACTGTAGTGCAAAGCAAAGTCCTAGGTATGGTTTAAATATCCCAAAAATCGTTTCATTGCCATTCAATGAGATTGACATGGATTACTCGTGTATCGGCTCAATTTACTTATAGAACAAGCTATATCTGGTTGTGTACAATTCATGATATACATTAAGCATCCCAACACATGAGCATAATCCAATTGTGATATGCTTTGGCCTTTGTTCCTTAATAATGCAAGATTCACGTCAATTGGAGTCTTTACAACTTTAAACCCTAAGTGCTTGAATTTTTCAAGTACTATCTTAATAAAATGATATTGTGACAATGCCAGACCTTGAGGAGTCGTATGGATCTTAATCCCCACAATTAAATCAGTAACTCCCAAGTCCTTCATATCAAACTTGTTAGTTAGCAAACGCTTAGTCTCATTTATGTTGGCAATGTCATTACTCATTATCAGCATATCATCCTCATATAAGAAAACAAGGACTATGTGATTTAGAACATTTTTAATGTACACACATTTATCACATTCATTTATCTTAAACCCATTTGACAATATTGTTTGGTCAAATTTTGCATGTCATTATTTGGGTGCTTGTTTTAGTCCGTAAAGGGAGTTAACAAGTCTACATACCTTCTTTTCTTTACCTGGAACCACAAACCCTTCAGGTTGTTCCATGTGGATTTCTTCCTCCAAATTTCTATTTAAGAAGGCCGTCTTAACGTCCATTTGATGAATTTTAAGACCATAAACTACATCAAATTCTACTAACATCTGTATGGATGTAATTCTTGTAACTGGAGAGTATGTATCAAAATAGTCAAGACCTTCTTATTGTCTATACCCTTTGACCATAACTCTTGCCTAATATTTATCAATAGTGCCATCATCTTTTATTTTCCTCTTAAAAATCCATTTAGAACCCAATAGTTTATTTCTAGGAGGAAGATCAACCAATTCCCACGCATGATTGTTCAGTATGGATTCTAATTCACTATTGACTGCCTCTTTCCAAAATAATGATTCCGAAGAAGACATAGCTTCTTTAAATGTTCGAGGCTCATTTTCCAATAATAAAGTCACAAAATCTGGTCCAAAAGAAATAGACATTCTTTGACATTTACTACGTCTTGGATCCTCCTGGTTAAATGTACTTTTATTTTGTTTCTTCCCAAGGTCGTTTAGATCCTTCACGAATCCACTCGTATTCCTTTTTATACGGATATATATTTTCAAGGAACTCAGCATTATCTGATTTTATACCTGTATTATTATGAATGTCGAGATTTTCTGATTTATGAACCAGAAATCGATATTCTTTACTATTGGTCTCATATCCTATGAAAACACAATCAACGGTTTTCGGTCCTATTTTACCCTTTTGGTTTAGGAACTTGCACTTTTGCCAAACACCCCCACACTTTAAAATACTTCAAGTTGGGCTTCCCTCCTTTCCATTGTTATGGAATGGATTGTGTTTTGCTACGGGGTACTCGATTTAGTATCCAGTTAGCCGTAAGAACAGCTTCCCTCTACAAGTTATGTGGCAAACCAAAACTTATCAACAATGCGTTCATCATCTCCTTTAATGAACGATTCTTTCTTTCCGAAATCCCATTGGATTGGGGCGTGTAAGGGGCCGTTGTTTTATGAATAATTCCATATTCTAAACATGTTTCTTCAAAAGGAGATTCATATTAACCACCCTTATCACTTCTTATCATTTTGATTTTCTTGTTAAGTTGCGTTTCAACTTTATTTTTGTATTTCTTGAATGCATCTATTGCTTCATCTTTACTATTAAGTAAGTAAACATAGCAATATCGAGTATTTTTGTCAATAAAAGTTATGAAATACTTCTTTCCACCACGATATGGTATTGACTTCATGTCGCAAATACCTGTGTGAATTAAGTCTTAAGTATTTGAATTTCTTTCAACAGACTTATAAGGATGTTTAACATACTTAGATGCCACACATATTTGACATTTTGATTTGTCGCATTCAAAGTTAGGCAATACTTCCAAGTTAATCATTTTCAGCAAGGTTTTATAATTGACATGACCCAAACGTATATTCCATAAATCATTTGACTCAAGTAAGTAAGAAGAAGTTGAAATTTTATTATTATTCTCAACAACCATTACATTCAGCTTGAAAAGGCCCTCGGTGAGGTAACCTTTTTCCTACAAATATCTCATTCTTACTTATTACAACGTTATCATATACAAACACACACTTAAACCCGTTCTTAATAAGAAGTCCAGTAGAGACTAAGTTCTTTCTAATCTCGGGAACATGAAGGATGTTGTTCAGAGTCACGACCTTGCCAGGCCGTTGCATAATTTCCCATAGAAATTGTCTCTTCGGGTCCAACGAGAGAATATGTAGCTAACACTTCCCTAACAACGCAAACATGGCGACTGGCTCCAGAATCGATCCACCACTCCTTAGGATTTCCCATCAGGTTGCAGCAGAAAGCATACCACACAAGTCATCAACATTTTCATGCTTTTCAACCATATTTGCTTGGCCCTTCTTTTTGTCTTTCTTTGGAGCACGACAATCTATAGATCTGTGTCCAACTTTTCCACAATTGTAGCAATTTCCGTTGAACCGCTTCTTGCTTGGGTTGCTTTTTGCTCCAGAAGCCTTCTTCCTCTTTATGTTATTTTGAGGAGCATCCTCAACATTGTTTGCTCCCATTATTGTTGAGTTTCCACGACCTTTATTTTCAGCAGCTTTGTTGTCCTCTTCTATTCTCAACCGAATAATGAGATCTTCAAGGGACATCTCCTTGTGTTTGTCTTTCAAGTAGTTTTTGAAGTCCTTCCATAAAGAAGGAAACTTCTCAATCATCGCTACAACTTGGAATGCTTCATTGATGACAAGACCTTCAATGAAAATTCTATTAGTAAAAATAATAAAATTAATACTTTCAACATCAGTATTAATTCGACTTATACCTTCAGCAAGGAGATCGTAAATAATAACTTGCAATTTCTGGACTTGGGTAATAACAGACTTGTTGTCTACCATTTTGTAGTCCAAAAATTTAGCGGCAACGAATTTCTTCAACCCGGCATCTTCAGTTTTGTATTTTTTTTCAAGAGCAACTCATAGTTCTTTTGACGTCTCCACATTACTATAGATGTTATACAAATCGTCCTCCAGTCCGTTAAGAATGTAATTCTCGCATAGAAAATCATAATGCTTCCACACCTCAGTCACGAGAAAGCGTTCATTATCTGGAGTTTCTTCGGGCAGAACAGGAATATCTTCCTTAATGAACTTTTGTAGACTTAAGGTCATCAAGTAGAAGAACATTTTCTGCTACCACAACTTGAAATCAATCCCGAAATTTTTTTAGAGTTTTTCTGCCGGTGTTGTTCGACTCGTCGATGCATTGGCAGTCACCATAGGAACAGTCCGGTTCCCGTTTTCATTCGTCATTTCTATAAAAGAATGACACACAAATGTTAAAATCGCGTAGATTGTAATCTCCAATGGAGTAGAAAACCACAAAGGTTTTAGTCTCCAGAACAGTGAATATAACACAAATACAAAAAATATTAAATTCCTTAAACCTTTTCCTTTTTCAATATATACCCATCAAAAACCTTTTCCTTTTCCAATATGGGACAATGTCTCTTTATCAAGAAGAGAAACTCAAATATTTTATTTTCCCTCTATTTCTCATTCACCCTCTTTTAAGCTACATTTAAACTTAAAAACCCAAACACTTTTTGAGTCAGCTTAGTCAATAGCGTCGCTAGCGTAGAAAACCTTTTACAAATCTTCTATAATAACCAACTAACCCAAAGAAACTTCTAATCTCTGTTGGTGTCATCCTTACCCTACTGTTGACCAATTCTATCTTCTGAGAGGATCGAGTTTTATCCGTTCGATGGATAACACATGGCCTAGGAATGCAAGGTTTGCAACCAAAATTCACACTTTACAAAATTTGGCATACAGCTCATTATTTTTCAAAACCTTGAATTTGTCCTAATGTGTTTTATATGCTCTTCCTTGCTTCGGGAGTACACCAATATATCATTTATAACACGATAATAAAAGTGTCTAAAAATGGCTTGAATACCTAATTTATGAGCTCCATAAATGTAGCTGAAATATTGGTTAACATGAAAGACAATACTAAATGTTAGTGCCCATCGCGAGTTCTGAAGGTTATTTTGGGGATATCCTCTACTTTGATTATAACCTAATGGTATCCAGACCTTAAATCTATCTTTGAAAAATATTTCGTTCCCTAAAGACGATCAAATAAACCATCAATTATGGGGAATGAATATTTATTCTTAATTGTAAATTTATTTAGTTGACAGTAATCGATACACATCCGGAGGGAACCATCTTCCTTTTGACGAACAAGGCCCGGGGTATCCCAAGATGACACACTCGGCCTAACGAATTACTTGTCAAGAAGATCTTTCAGTTGCTCCTTTAGTTCTTTCAATTCTGCAAGAGCACCTCTATGCCAAAATCTATTATCCTTTCTGGGGAAGGCTGGGCAAGTCCTTAGGAAAAACTTTTGAAAATTCTTTAACAATTTGGAACGGACTGAAGTGTTGATATCTCTGATTCTGGGTTAATGACATGGGCCAGGTAAACTAAAAATTCTTGCTCATGGAGCCGGGGTCAATTTACGCATACGCATCATGTGAAGGCTTTAGAATTGTTTATAAATGCTAAAGAGAAAGTACCAACTGACCTAGTTTTCACTTCAATCAACTTCAACAAAGACCATAAAAAATGTACATCACGAAAATCATAAAGAAAATGAAATTATGAAGATGTTGGTATCACTAAGAGCAAACACCATGCAGAATTATTTATACTTTGGGCAAATGTGTTCTACAAACCTCTCCTATTATTACACACACCACGTTTTTTTTCTCTTTTTTAATATTCTTTTTTTCATTACATGGGTGGGGGAGGGGGGTGAACAATTGACTGAAAGGGGTTGTTAAGCTATTGATGGAATCTGAACCCTCCACCTCAACCGTAGTAGATAAGGAGTTTATCAAGTAGGCTAGCCCTTAACCCCTACTATATAGGTTTTATTATATTACACACCGCATCGATTTTATTTTCGCGTACATAGCATAGAATTTAAGTTATATACACTGACAATTTTTACGTCAGCAGAAGTAGCAATAACATTGGCTAATACTCCAACCAAATCCCAAATGACAAGCTCCATGAATAGCTCCCTCCCATTTGATGCATTGGTTGTCACAGTCTTCAGTAACAACACAAGCCCCTTTCCATGTTGCGCTCGGTGTTTCACAACCAATTGCTTCTGCCTTTTGCATTTCTACATTGATAGAATAGAAAGTAACAACTCATAGGTTTGCATTAGTTCTTTTCCTTAAAAAAAAAATACTCTCTTAGATTTTTTAAGTATTGATTGAGAAATGAAAAGTATAGGATTTAAGTTATACACACTGACATGTATTGCACTATCAATATAGTTTAACAAGTGATAACACTTTAGTTGCCTTTTTTACAAAGTTACTAAATGATTATTAATATCAAATATAGGAGTATTATCACTTTTAGCCCGCGCCACAAACTATTTACATATGATAGCCGAAAAAGTGATGTCTAATTTTTATATATAACATACATAATATATATACATATATATATATATATATATATACACACAAAAATTATACATATTTTATACACTTTTTCGGCTATTATTTTTACAGTGGCTATACAATGTCATTTTTCCTTAAATATAATATATATGTGTAATGGTACGGTCTCACAAGTGACCTGATTCATGTAAATATATTCTACATCATAAGTTCATAGAACTTAAACTCTAAGATAAAAGTATTGAGTTTAAGTTTTGTAAACTAATAATATATAAATTTGCCGTACAATCATTTTGAGTTGACCCTATAACAATAGGTAACTCTTCGTAATGAGCTTGATATGATAACTTGAAAATTAGGAATTTGTTATGGCAAGTTATATTAATAGTGTAAAAATTCTTTTAAATTCACGAATATTAGTTAGTGTTAGGCATGATTTACAATATATTGGTTACTCACCAATTGATGCAATGAGGAAGCATAAGAAGAGAGCAAGAAAAGCAGCATAGAGAGACTTAGCCATATTTCTGAATCGCTTTGTTGATTAATCTTTGTGACTAAGTGATGATTTAACTTTCACATTTTATAGAGAGGGTCAGTCATTGTTTGTGAAACATACAAGAAAAGAAACGGAATTAGAATCTTATATCCTCGTAAAAGAGGCAGATCATTCGGCCACATAATTAAATATTGTCCTAGATGCGATTAATTTGTTTTGATTCTCTATAAGTTTAACTTTTTGGCCTAACATATGATTAGTTAGTTTTCTATTCAAAATTTTAAATCCTGCTACAACTTTTAAATTAATATTGAATGATGTAACAGGAACTTCTATAATTAAGGCCGTTAGGATTATATCCTAATATATTATATTGGCAATCCTCCTGAGCTAAATTTTAGGGTTGAATTAGGTGAAAGGTTCATTTTCATATCATGATATATTTGAGTCGGACCCTTCCATATTCTATGTTTATCACTATTTAGTCCTCAAATTATCCATACTCCAGTTATCTATGCTTGGGTGTTCGGTGGGCGGAGGTTACATTTTTTTAGGATAGGTTGATGGACAGACTGTTGTAGCTAGCTTTTGAAGTTTAGTTAAACTCGATTTCTATTTTCTTTTCAAAGGTATAGATCAAAGCAATCACAAGACTCATGTATAGCACTTATGGCACCATCACTCACAAACATGCTCAAACAAAAACTCCAAACACGACCTACGTCTAGTGGCGAAGCCAAGAAATTCAATAAGAGTGTTTCAATTTTGAACAACATTTGCCATTGAGCTATGCGAGGGTGTTAAAAGTCTATTTTTAATCAATAACAAGTAATATTTTACCTTATACGTCCTATAAGTTTTTGGCGAAGGGCCCTTGGGCCAACATAGCTTCACCCCTGCCTACGTCTCACAAGCAACACAATAAAATAGCTAAGCTTGACATGAATAGCTACATTGTATGCGGAAATCCTAAGTCCTTACAGCAGTATAAGAGGAACAATCTTGATTAGTTTTGTTTACCTTGAAAATGGTAATAACAATTATATTAGATTTTGAGGTTCTAAAAATATGTGATTTATTTTAATACTAGTTGTTAGGCAATAGATGCTAAGTATGAGTTAGGAAAATGAGATAAGAGCAATGGACAATGGTGATATGCAAACCGAACAGTTGTGAGACGGGGTCTCGAGCTGGCCAAAGTTGGACCTCGAGGTCGAGCTAATATACTTAACAGAGGTCGATCGATGAGGAAATACCAGCTTAAAGGGCCTTGAGGATAACCTTTTATGATCAATAATGAGCAATAAATGAAGAATAATTAGAGAACACAATAAATGAAAGCAATACATCAATGGAACAATTGTAGAGTATATTTAAGTTAGAGAGTAGAGAATGTTCTTGTTGTTGTATTGAATATCGTGTGTCCAAAAAATGACAAGGGTCCCCTTTATATATGAGGGGGAATCCCAACATAGTACATGCGTAATTATTACAAAGAAATACAGCTGGCACAACTATTTAATGGTCTGGTACGGACATTGTACTATTCTTGCAGGTATTGTCAGTTCTAACCACGTGCTCTTGGGGTTTCCCGCCTCCCTATGATGGTCATCGATTTACACTGTCCCGAGGTCGAGCATAGGAAACCTTTGACATGCTCCCTCAGGGTCAAGCTTTGAACTTACCCCCGAGCTCCTCGAGGTCGGGCGCGAAATGCCATATTGGCCTCGAAATCGGGCTCTCCGATTTTAGCCGTATACAGATAGTCCCCGCGTTTCTTGGAATGAAAAGATAAGAAACGATTTGAATTCTCCAATTCTTCAATACTTCCGTCATTATGTCAGTTATGCCATATTAAACGATTGATGTGACAAAAAAGGATGCTCAGAGGTCACGTCCGTGCAGATCTCGAAAAGTCTTAGAATTGATTAAGGCGGTTAGCTGCCTTTTGGCTTTCCCCATTGCACATGACTAGCCCCTATAAATACTCCTTCCTTCACCCCTTATTTTTCACTTCATCTTCAAACCTTCAAAGGAGCTCTTCCTACTTCCTTCTGGTGTTCTTCCCTAATTAATTTTTCTCCTTTTCTCTGAAACTTTTCAGTATGAATGGCGAAGACCTCCAGAACAGTCGCTCAAGAGGAGAAATCTTCATATTCTTCACGCTCGTCTAAGGGCAAGGCAATAGTACCCCCTCGTCTCGAGGAGTGCATCTCAGGACCCTGTGAAACAACCTCCGATTTCAAAGTTGACAAATCTTTTTCGAAGTCGGGACGGTGTGAAACCATGTCCCAATACATTAGCCTGATAACAGACACCGTAGAAGGTGAAGGCCGATTGTTGCTGGGGGGATGCGATACTGGTGGAGATTCCCTCTCGAGAGGAAGATATAACGACTTACAAAGTCAGCTTCCTTAGTGTATACACCTACCCATTTACCCTTGGTCCGGTAGAGCCATCCTCACCATCAATAGACTCCGTTATCCACGACTTCTGCAAGCAATATCGAGTGACTCTCGGCCAAATTCATCCATCATTTTGGCGTCTTGTTTATATGATTAGGCACTTTACAAACATGGTCGAGGGGATGCATTTTACCCTTGACCACTTGATCAGAATGTACAGTCCCCGACTCTACCGGGGTGGCCTGATTAAGCACCAGCATCGGGCCTTAAAAGCTTTCTTTGCTTGCACCGACAAGGTCAGGGACAGAGGGTGGATGAGCCGCTTTGTCCGAGTTAGGACTTCAGACCTGATTCCAGTGGAGAAGATGTCGTTCCCTGAAGAGTGAAACTTGAAAATTTAAGTGAATACGTTCATTAAGTATTTTCTTTTTCTTTTGGATTAATTTCCCCACAAACAAACTTCCTCCTACGATGTAGCTGTCGTGGTGCATCCCGACGCGGTTAAGGATCTCCCAGGTTGGGTTTTCCAACTAGATCCAACTTGACCGTATGTTGAGCATGTGTAGCGTGATCTAGCTAGGGATCGATGGGAAGCTTAAAATCATGGTGAGTTCTTACTCCTGCCGTACTTGAATCTCTCAGAAGAAATATCCTCGATTGTGTCCTCATCCCTTATGTTTATATTTTATATTCGTGCAGGTCTGGGAGAAGCCTCCTTGATGAGAGAAGCACTGCTTGGGGAAACGGATACCCTGAAACCTGACAAAGAGAAGAAGTGTAACGCCCCAAAACCGAGGGACGAGACCGGCACCTAACCGGGTGAACCCGGTCAAGCGGACCTGGATTGCCTTTCCTACCCAACGCGTTTCCCCCGTATATACAATGCATCATATTCCATATGAAATAACAACTTAGGATTTAAGCGTGGGTTTACAAACTTAAGTTCGTTTCACTTTTAGCATTTCAACAATTGATTCCCAAAACATACACAATACATACATAACTTTCCAATACGGACCACGATTCCGAATACATACAGTTACTACCCAAAATACATATATACGCCCACATCATGTCTAGGGAGCCTCTACGAATACTAGGAGCTTATACAATATTTGCCGGCAACAAGGCCCCGGTTATACCTTACAATACATAATAGACGCAAAAGAGATGGCATGAATTACACACGGCCCTGGGAGTAAGTGGGGCTCACCAGTACTTGCTGAAAGACGAGGAGGAGGCACCACTAACAGCGAGATGAGCTACCTGCTATGGACCCACCTACATCCATATAAAAGATGTAGCGCCCCCGACAAAAGGGACGTTAGGACTGTGGAATAGTACTAGTATGTATGAGCAAACTTTACTCAGGGTAAAATCAAGAGATGCATAGATAGAAAGAAGTTAAAGGAATCAACACATAGTGCACAGTGATACAGAAAACAAGTACAATTTAGAGCCTCACAGATTCTCATTTCATCACAATCACATTACCGCTTTATTACATTCTTTTGCGGTGTGCAACCCGATCCCACCGTACCATTTACACTCCACCCTTTTTACCTCTCCACCTTTATTACTACGTGTTGTGGCGTGCAACCCGATCCTACCTTACATTTCTGTTGCGGCGTGCAACCCGATCCCACCGTACATTTTACACTCCACCCTTATTACTTCTTGTTGCGGCGTGCAACCTGATCCCACCGGACCATCACATTTCATGGAAAACAATAAAAGCCCACAATTCAATCACAGGGTTTCATATCATCAAGAGTACAATTTCATAACACCCAACCAATCATGTGTTCACAATAGTCTTTATCATCCATTAATTCAACCACAAAGATGCTCATAAACAAGAATGTAAATTCATTACAACCAACAATCCATATGAAGTTAAGCCATGGTAAACGTTGCCAACAAACATAATTTCATGGTCATTTAGTTCAATTAGATCAATTCACAATTCCCTTTCATCACTTGTTACATAGCCCTTATCACTTAGATACATTTACACATTTGAGTTTGTTATCATTCTTTCATACCAACATACTCAAGCATTTAACGAACCTTGCACATGATAGAGTAATCACATAGAAATCACCTTTCACGATTTCAATTATCACGATAGTCGACTAAGAAAAATAAGAGAATGAAATCTCACACCTCAACACAACCGGGAAATCAATTCACTTATACTTAGCAAGAAACTGATACCGAATGTTTGGACACCAACAAGGTGACTCCACGAAGATTAAAGTTAGCCATACATACCTCGAGTCGTCCCCTTTTTAATTTCTATCACAAGTCACCGGACCGTCTAGCACCGTCAATCTATGCTACAATGTAACATATTTCACTTAGAATGAGGAATCTTGTACTCAATTGAGCATTTTATCAAAAACTATGTGGCCCCTTAGACTACTAACCCCCTTTTGAGAATGATTACCCAAACTTGTTTTTTCCCTTTACTAGATTAAGGGGTTTAACTCACATGCATGCAAGATTTCACTTTTTATTTTCAAGAACCAACCTATGTGTGTTTTATTCTTGCACAAAATCTGAGAAATTGGGGAAATAGGGTGAAGACTTACCTCTTTGAGTGAAGAAGATGACAATAACTTGATAATTTCCGGGCTTGAGTGATTTTGGAAAAATCAAATTGAATGATGTTGAAACCTTCTCTCTCAAGAACTCTCTTATTCTCTCTTTATTTTTGGTCAGAAAATCGTTAAAAATGAAGGGAAGGAGTGTTTTATGAAACAGGGGGTCGGGTCTTAAATTTAGAAAATAGGAGCCCCGACACAGAGATGCGGTCAGGAATGCGATTGCATTCCTGCTATGCGGTTCACATTCCTATCTCATAGTTTTCCTTCAAATGGGCCAAAATTGGAACCACACAGCCCAGGTATGTGACCACTATGCGGTTTGCATACCTGTTATGCAATCGCAAAGTGCGTCGCATAATCTCCCTCGCAAAAACCATGGGGCAAGAATGCGACAACTATGTGGCCCGCATTCGTGAAATGCGATCGCATTCTAGGCCGCATATCTTTCCTCAAAATGGACAAGGAAGCTGTCCAGGTATGTGACCACTATGCGGTTCGCATACCTGTTACGCGATCGCATAGTGCGTCGCATAAAGCGCAATTTTTGGAAACTTTTAATCTTTCAAGTTCTGGGACTTTTTACTAAAAATAGGACCGTTTTAAGAATTTCTACAGTTATAACAACACAGGGACCTATTCGGGCAATATTTTAAACATAGAAATTTTACGGGTTTTTATATCCTCCCCCACTTAAAATCATTCGTCCTCGAATGAGGATCGGGAAATCATTTGGTTTTGGAAAGACAATATGCCAACCCCAAATTTTTTACTAACTCCACTATTTTCTAAATATTTTGCCAGAGTTTCCTCTGTAATTAGGCCTATCTACCTGTCAGAGAGCCCCCGAAACACATGTTCCTAATCAATTCCACACATAACTAGTTATTTCATGGCCTTGCACATAATTTTGATACCTCGACAAGTCCCATATAAGTCAATTACTTCAACATGCCATATACACTTCAATTAATCCTTACCAATCTATACTTCAATTAATCATTATCAATCTACACTTTAACTAATTATTTAACCATCACATGAGTTTCACATAATTTCTTTTAATCCAATTGGTTGCCCATTACTCAAATAGTCATACATACACAATTATGGCACAACTTGAGAAGTTACAATAGTAGACGAATTAGGGGAAAATGGGGTGCTTTTGCAGAAAACTGAACATAACATATAATTACTTAGAGATGACAATTCGCACGATCACTACTAGACTTATTCAAACAAATGGGGATATCTTTCTCTCATTTCATTTTCCGCTTCCCACGTGGCTTCCTCAACTTGCTGACTTTGCCACAACACTTTAACTGAAGCAATTTCCTTGTTCCTCAATCTACGGACTTGCCTATCAAGAATAGCAATCGGAACCTCTTCATATGATAATTCTTCATTAACCTCAATAGTCTGAACTGGCACGATAGCTGATGGATCTCCAACCACTTTATTCAACATAGACACATGGAACACCAGGTGCACTAATGACATTTCAGGGGGCAATTCCAGCCTATAAAACACATGTCCTACCTTTGAGCAATCCGATACAGCCCGACATACCTA
Source organism: Nicotiana paniculata (assembly GCA_005239505.1). NCBI lineage: Eukaryota > Viridiplantae > Streptophyta > Magnoliopsida > Solanales > Solanaceae > Nicotiana > Nicotiana paniculata. Next base: position 44,990 of record ML315568.1, read on the forward strand.
GGGCTCTATTTTCGTTTCTTCCCAAACTGCATTACTCCCTTCATGGGAGACACCTTCAAGAATATCCAATCATCTACTTGAAACTCCAAATCTCTACGACGAACGTCCGCATAGGATTTCTGACGACTCTGAGCAGTTTTCATCCTCTCCTGAATGACTTTAACTTTTTCCATAGCCTGGTGCACAAGATCCGGTCCTAGCAGTTCCGCCTCTCCAACCTCGAACCATCCAATCGGAGACCTACACCTTCTTCTGTACAATGCCTCAAATAGGGACATCTGAATACTAGCATGGAAACTGTTATTATAAGAAAATTTTATAAGCGGCAATTGTTCATCCCCGCTACCTTTGAAATCTAATACACAAGCCCGCAACATATCTTCAACCATCTGAATAGTCCACTCTGCCTACCCATCAGTTTCTGGATTGAACGTTGTGCTGAGATTTACCTGAGTACCCAAACCTTGCTGAAATTTTTTTCCAAAAGTTAGCTGTGAACTGGGCCTCTCGATCCGTGATAATAGAAACTGGAGTGCCATGGAGCCTGACTATTTCTTTGATATACAACTGAGCGTACTGGTCGGCAGTATCGGTGGACTTTACTGGCAAGAAATGTGCCGATTTCATGAGTCGATCCACTATCACCCAAATCGAGTCGAACCTACGTGGAGTGTGAGATAACCCCACCACAAAGTCCATATTGATCATCTCTCATTTCCACATCGGTATTTCCATATGCTGCGTCAGTCCACCGCGCCTCTTATGCTCAGCCTTCACTTGCTGACAAGTTGGACACCTAGCCACAAAGTCCGCCACACCCCTCTTCATACCACTCCACCAATAAATCTCTTTGAGATCATGATACATCTTTGTAGAACCTGGGTGTACTGAATACCTGGAGTTGTGATCCTCTGCCATCACCCTTTCCCGGAGATCATCCACATCTAGAACACATAGCCTCTCTTGACACCGCAGGATACCGTCATCATTGTCGAGTGAGAATGTTGAAGTCTTGTGATTCAAAATTGTTTCCCTCAATTGTGCGAAAGTCGGATCCCTGAATTTCTTTCCCTTGACTTCAGCTACAAGTGAAGATTCTGCTCCATTACGCCCCACGACATCCCCTTCGTCTGAGTTCGAAAGACAGACCCCCAAACTAGCCAACTGATAAACTTCCCGAGCCAAAAAAACTCTGACCGGCTTCCAAATATGCCAAGCTACCCATGGATTTTCGACTAAGAGCGTCGGCTACCACATTCTCCTTCCCTGGATGGTACAAAATATTCATATCATAGTCCTTAAGCAACTCTAACCACCTCCGCTGCCTTAAGTTCAACTCCTTCTACTTGAATAAATACTGAAGACTCTTGTGGTCTGTGAACTCGTCCTCATGGACCCCATAAAGATAATGCCGCCAGATTTTTAATGCAAACACAACCGTCGCGAGCTCCAAATCATGCGTCGGATAATTCTCCTCGTGATTCTTGAGCTTCTTTGAAGCATACACTATAACTTTACCACATTGCATCAACACACACCCCAAACCAACCCTCGAAGGATCACAATAAACCACAAATCCCTCTGAACCTTCTAGCAAGGTCAACACTGGTGCCGAAGTCAATCTCGACTTTAATTCCTGAAAACTCTTTTCACATGCATCAAACCACTGAAACTTAACTGCTTTCTGTGTCATCTTAGTTAATGAGGAGGCGAGAGTAGAGAATCCCTCCACGAACCTCCGATAATACCCAGCTAGACCCAAGAAACTGCGAACCTCTGTCGGGTCATTGGCCTAGGCCAATCCTTTACCGCTGCAATCTTTTGGGGATCAACCCGAATCCCCTCCATGGAAACAACATGGCCCAAAAAGGTGACTGATTCTAGACAAAACTCACATTTTGAAAACTTTTCATACAATTGGTGTTGATGAAGAGTCTACATAACTGACCTGAGGTGATTAGCATGATCCTCCTGACTCCGCGAGTAAACAAGAATATCGTCAATGAAGACAATCACAAAGGAGTCGAGAAACGATTTGAAAACCCGATTCATAAGATCCATAAAAGCTTGTGGGGCGTTGGTTAGCCCAAAAGTGATTACTAGAAATTCAAAGTGCCCATAACGAGTCCTGAAGACAGTCTTAGGAATATCCTGTTCCCTGATCTTTAACTGGTGATACCCGGACCGTAAATCAATCTTTGAGAAGAATTTAGCACCTTGCAACTGGTCGAACAAATCATCTATCCGAGGTAGTGGATACTTATTCTTGATGGTGACCTTGTTGAGCTGCCGATAATCAATACACATCCAAAGCGATCCGTCTTTCTTTCTGACAAAAAGAACCGGTGCGCCCCAAGGCGACACACTTGGCCGAATGAAACCTTTTTCTAATAGATCTTTCAATTGTTCCTTTAGCTCTCTCAATTGTGTTGGCGCCATTCGGTAAGGTGGAATAGATATTGGCTGCGTATCTGGAAATACATCAATCCCAAAATCGATCTCTCTATCTGGTTGAATCCCAGGAAGCTCGTCCGAAAATACTTCAAGAAATTCATTCACAACAGGCACAGATTCAGGAGCAGGCACCTCTGAAGTGGTGTCCTCAACCCGAACCAAATTATAGATGCACCCTTTCCTGATCATTTTTTGAGGCCTTAAGATAGGAAATGAGTTTACCTCTTGGCACAACATTATTTGCCTCCCACTCGATAACTGATTCATTAGGAAACTCAAGCCTAATAATCCTGGTTCGACAGCCGAGTTTATCAAAGCACGAATAGAGCCAATTCATCCCCATAATTACATCAAAATCTACCATTTCTAACTCAATAAGATCGCCCGTGGTATACCGACCACTCATCGTGACAACACAATTTCTATAGACTCGCACGGCCACAATGGAATCACCAACCGGAGTCGACAAAAAGAACGGCTCGTGAAGCTGTTCGAGTTCTATCCCAAAACTTGAAGCAATAAATGGAGTAACATATGACAAAGAAGACTCGGGATCAATAAGAGCATAAACATCAGGAAACTGAACAGTCAGAATACCTGTGACAATATCCGGAGAAGCCTCGGCGCTCTGGTGACCAATCAACGCATAAAATCGGCTGGGTCCCCCTTGACCCCGCGCTCTACCCCTAGCTGCTCCGCGCCCTGCTGGTATTGGAGGGCGTGCTGAGGACGTAGAGGCTGATGAACTGGAGGGCTGATCAGCACCCCTACCTGTGCCCTGACTGGGTGCACGATAATCTCGATGAACATGGCCCCTCACTCCGCATCTATAGCATACCAGAATATCCAAGTAACAAGGCTCAGTATGAAATCTCCCACACTTAGGGCATGGGACCCCCCGCTGCTGTTGGAACCTCCCACCTGAACGACCCGACTGATGGAACCTCCTGCTATCTGAACCGGGTCCAAAATGACCTCCCTGCTGATAAATGTGCCCTAATGGCGGCGCACTGGCTGAGGACTGAGTATATGACTGATATGGCCCTGATGATCCTCTCCTAAGGGCTGATCTCACACCTCTAACTGAGCTCCCAGGGTTGCCCGTTGACCGGGACCTACTACTGCTCTCTCTCTCCATCCTTATTTTCAATTTTCGAGCCTCTGTAGCCTGGGTGAATCCCACTATCTTACCATAATTCATATCTGAATACAAGGCAGCTGTAGCAACTTCAATAACAACCAAGGGACCAAGGCACTGAACATCATATTTGGACAAGCGCACAAACTCCATATGATACTCCCACACACTCATGTTGCCCTTCTTAAGGACCTCGAACTCCGCAACACGGGCCGCCATAGTCTCGGCAGGCAAGAAATGATCCATGAAGGCATCAACAAACTCATCCCACTTTGCCGGAGGCTCCCCTCTCCACGGGAACTCTTCCACATTTCATACCACGAATTTGCCGCTCTCCTCAGACGATAGGAATCCAACTCAACCCCCTCTGTCTCTGTAGCCCTCATAACTCGGAGGGTCTTGTATATCTCATCAATAAACTCCTGAGGGTCGGCCTCTGGGTCGGTGCCTGTGAACTCTGGAGAGGCTAACCACAGAAACTGGTTGACCCTGGAACCTGAAGAATCCCTTTGCTCGCTAGAGGGTGCAGGGCAGCATGTGATATTTGGGCCTGAGAGGCCACTAACTGGGTCAACATCTGAATAGCTCCCCATCAGAAATACTGGGAACGGAAGCTGAGACTGAAGAAGGATCAGGAACATCAGCGGGAGGGACTGTAGCACCCTCTGCTGGAGCAGGAATAGGAATATTCTGGCCTGGGATGGAAGAGACAGGCAGATTTAGGGTCGGGGAATCATTCTCACCCGCACCATCAAATAAAGAATTCACGGCCACTCCTGGGGTGGCATTGGCCTCTAGGCTGAGTCGAGCTCTCTTCTTGGGTGCCATTTACTGAAAATTAGAACAATGCACAAGTTAGGGATAAACAACCTCACCTCCCACCACATCGCACGATATAGAATATCAATAAAAGGGTACTTTCCTAAATGTCCATGCAGCTCCCTAATTATACATGTGGTCGACAACACACCGATAAGAAGGGCTCTACTAGACACGGCTCCGAGACATCATAGGACACTTTTAAAACCTTAGGCTCTGATACCAAGTTTGTCACGCCCCAAAACCGAGGGACGAGACCGGCACCTAACCGGGTGAACCCGGTCAAGCGAACCTGGATTGCCTTTCCTACCCAACGTGTTTCCCCCGTATATACAATGCACCATATTCCATATGAAATAACAACTTAGGATTTAAGCGTGGGTTTACAAACTTAAGTTCGTTTCTCTTTTAGCATTTCAACAATTGATTCCCAAAACATACACAATACATACATAACTTTCCAATACGGACCACGATTCCGAATATGTGCATTTACTACCCAAAATACATATATACGCCCACATCATGTCGACGGAGCCTCTACAACTACTAGGAGTTTATACAATACTTGCCGGCAACAAGGCCCCGGCTATACCTTACAATACATAATAGACTCAAAAGAGATGGCATGACACACGGCCCCATGAGGAAGTGGGGCTCACCAATACTTGTTGAAAGACGAGGAGGAGGCACCACTAACGATGAGCTGAGCTACCTTCTATGGACCCACCTACATCCATATAAAAGATGTAGCGACCCGGCAAAAGGGACGTTAGTACTGTGGAATAGTACTAGTATGTATGAGTAAACTTTAATCAAAGTAAAATCAAGATATGCACAGATAGAAAGCAGTTCAAGGAACCAACACATAGTGCACAATGATACAGAAAACAAGTACAATTTAGAGCCTCACAGATTCTCATTTCATCATAATCACATTTCCGCTTTATTACATTCTGTTGCGGCGTGCAACCCGATCCCACCGTACCGTTTTGCACTCCACCCTTGTTACCTCTCCACCCTTATTGCTACGTGTTGCGGCGTACAACCCGATCCCACCTTACATTTCTGTTGCGGCGTGCAACCCGATCCCACCGTATAGTTTGCTCTCCACCCTTATTACTTCTTGTTGCAGCGTACAACCCGATCCCACCGGACCATCACATTTCATGGCAAACAATAACAGCCCACAATTCAATCACAGGGTTTCATATCATCAAGAGTACAATTTCATAACACTCAACCAATCATGTGTTCATAATAGTCTTTATTATCAATTAATTCAACCACAAAGATGCTCATAAACAAGAATGTAAATTCATTACAACCAACAATCCATATGAAGTTAAGCCACGGTAAACCTTTCCAACAAACATATTTCCATGGTCATTTAGTTCAATTAGATCAATTCACAATTCCCTTTCATCATTTGTTACATAGCCCTTATCACTTAGATACATTTACACATTTGAGTTTGTTATTATTCTTTCATACCAACATACTCAAGCATTTAACGAACCTTGCACATGCTAGATTAATCACATAGAAATCACCTTTCACGATTTCAATTATCACGATAGTCGACTAAGAAAAATTAGAGAATGAAATCTCACACCTCAACAGAACCGGGCAATCAAGTCACATATACTCAGCAAGAAACTCATACCGAATATTTGGACACCAACAAGGTGACTCTACGAAGATTAAAGTTAGGCATACATACTTCGAGTCGTCCCCTTTTTAATTTCTACCACAATTCACCGAATCGTCTAGCACCATCAACCTATTCCACAATGTGACATATTTCACTTAGAATTAGGAATCTTGTACTCAATTGAGCATTTTATCAAACACTGTGTGGTCCCTTGGACTACTAACCCCCTTTTGAAAATGATTACCCAAACTTGTTTTTCCCTTTACTAGATTACGGGGTTTAACTCACATGCATGCAATATTTCACTTTTATTTTCAAGAACCAACATATGTGTGTTTTATTCTTGCACAAAATCTGAGAAATTAGGGAAATAGGGTGAAGACATACCTCTTTGAGTGAAGAAGATGACAATAACTTGATAATTTCCGGGCATGAGTGATTTTGGAAAAATCAAATTGAATGATGTTGAAAACTTCTCTCTCAAGAACTCTATTCTTCTCTCTCTATTGTTGGTCAGAAAATCGTTAGAAATGAAGAGAAGGGGTGTTTTATAAAACAGGGGGTCGGGTCTTAAATTTAGAAAATAGGAGCCCCGACACAGAGATGCGGTTAGGAATGCGATCGCATTCCTGCTATGCGGTTCACATTCCTGTCGCATAGTTGGCCTTCAAATGGGCCAAAATGGGAACCACACTGCCCAGGTATGCAACCACTATCCGGTATGCATACCTGTTGTGCGATTGCAAAGTGCGTCGCATAACTTCCCTCGCAAAAACCATGGGGAAAGAATGCGACAACTATGCAGCCCACATTCTTGAAATGTGATCGCATTCTAGGCCGCATAGATGTCCTCAAAATGGATAGGAAACTGTCCAGGTATGCGACCATTATGCGGTCTGCATACCTGTTATGCGATCACATAGTGCGTCGCATAACGCGCAATTTCTGGAAAATTTAATCTTTCAAGTTCTGGGATGCTTTTTACTCAAAATATGACAGTTTTAAGAATTTCTACAGTTATAACAGCACAGGGACCTATTCGGACATTATTTTAGACATAGAAATTTTACAAGTCTTTACAAGAAGAGATGAAGGAAATCGCCGACCGAGCCTTCGAAGTCAAAGAAGGCCAAAGTGGAAAAACCTAAGGCCGATTCAACGGCCTTAACTCCAGAGGTATCAGAGAGTCCCAAAGCTCGAGGTGAGGAGAAAAATGACTCCTCGGTGGCACCCGTGGGAAGAGGAATCATGATTGTTCCTCATCTTGTTGAACCGCTGGCTGTTGAGCCGGAGGCCTCTAAATCGAAATTTGTTGTGGTTGTTGTCCCACCCCGGGCTGAAGAGGCTCTCGAGGTTGGATCGGATGATGTCCCCGAGCTGGTTGACGGCCAAAATTCTCCTCGATCCGAGGGCACTCGGTAGGTGAGCCGGAGGGGCCTGGTTCTGAATATCTCCAGAAGCAAGAGAAGGTCCTGATTGATCCAGTCGGGGTCATTGAAGTAAGTGATTCCCCACCAGGGCCGACTTTTTCTCCGAGAGAGATACGGGATGCCTAAAATATAGAGTCTTCCGATGTGGAGGCGTCCATTGGACATAAGGACGTGTTTGAAGGACTCTTCACTAGGGTCGAGGAAAACCCCGAGCTTAACGCTTCACTCATTTTCGATAAGGCCGAGAGGCTTTGCAAACATGTAATCTCTCGTAGACTATGTTCATAACTATTTTCCTCATCTTTCTAATTTTGTTTTTTTTGCTCTTTCAGGCCATAGTGCTTTATAATCAGGCCTTTTCCAAGTCTCAATCCGAGCTGACCTATTACGAAGAAAAGTGTAGGAGGCTCTCGTCGGAGGCTGATAAGCTTAGAGATCTTTTCACCAAGAAGGAGGAAGAACTCCGTAACCTTCGTGCTCGTTTGGAGGCGGTGTCTCGAGACCGGTCTGACCTCGCCGAGCAGGTAATACGGTCTCCATCTGCCTTTATTTATATGCTTTCCCGACTTTAGCATTTAATGCCTTTGGGTTGATGTTTGCAGCTTGAGAAGAAAAATGCCCTGACGAGGGAGGAGCTCCGGGCCAGGGACACCGAGATTCTCGGGCTCAAGAAGCATGTGAATGAGATAGTCTCTGAGAGAGATACCCTCCAGGGGAAGTTGGCCTCGGTTGAGCATCATCTTCAGGATGCAAGGGCAGTGAGTAGTAAGTACCAAAGCCTCCATGCTGAATCGGTTGCCACACTATCTGAGGCCAGGGCTGAAGCCGATGTGCTTGTATCCTCGTACAAAGAGGATGTTGTTGCTGCAAATGCTCAGGCCAGGAAGGTGTCTGAGGAGGCGGAGCTACAATTGACCCGAGCCGTGGAGCATGACCGATTAAGATCTTGGAGGCAGGCTATCGAGGACATACATGCAGGGGCATCGATCTATCTACTGAGATCGAGAAGGTGAAGACCCTAAAAGAGGAATCGGCAGCCCTGCTTACTTCTGAAGGTGATTCGAGCAGTGGCTCAGAAGATGATGAAGACGAAGGTGAGGTCCCCGAGGGGGAAGAGACCGTCGAAGACCTGGGGGCCGAGGGCTAAGCCGTTGAAGGCACAACCTCCGAGGGATCCTTTGGAGCCACAACCCTGGTGGTTGATTAGGCTTTTATTCGTTCTCTTTTTTATGCAAGGGCTCCAAGAATGAGCCTTGTAAATACACCCTTGTGATTCCTTCGATATATATATAAAAGGCCTTCTGTCTTTCATCATTTCTCGTCTTTCCTTTGCTTTTTTGGAATAGACTGTGATGCTTGTTGATAATTGGTCTGAAATTTTGGATTTCAAAATAAACCCTTAGGTTTTCGCTCTTGATGAGAAATCGATAATGGTCGATAGTTGATCGTTTGGGGCTCAGTCCCCGAGTCAAGTTTGACTCAAGCTCATCGGCTCTTACATTTCAAAATCGGCCTCGAGGCCCTTCAAGCTGGCCCTTGAGCTCTTACGCATTAGCCCTTAGGCTTGTTTTAGATCATCCTTGAGGCACTTTTGGCTGGCGCTTAGGATCTTATGCATTGGCCCTAAGGCCAATTTTAGATCGGCCCTGAGGCACTTTTGGCTAGCGCTTAGGATCTTACGCATTGGGTCGGTACGACCTCTAATATGGTTATAGTTTTCCCTCGTTAAAGACTTTTGAAGTTTTTGTGTTCGTCCGACTCTTCGACGGCTCAATAAGAACCTCGATTATGAGCCGTTATGTGACGATAAATGAGCACCTCGGTAGGTTTGCTCGAAGGCTAAATTTTTGAATCCTTTTTCTTGAAGGCCGATAGCCTCGAAGCCTTTTTAATGTTTGGAGATGATATGATCAAATCTCTTTTGCTTATGCTGAGGGTAACCTGATTAACCTGTTCTTTTTGAAGTATTTTCAAAGTTATTGAAGGCCTGTGATTTTATGGCGATGGTCTCCGAGTCACGTTAGTTTGGACGGAGCCTTATGACCGTAGTCGTTGTGTTTGGCCGTAGCCTTTTAGTCCTCGGGTGAGATAACCTTGGTGTCTATATCGAGGGTATGCCTTTTATGGGTCTAAAAAGTTCTAATATATATCCTTGGCCTTAATATCGGGGTTATGCACTTTTTTAAGGGTCTTACAAATTTGTACATGCCTTGCTCGAGGTCGTATAGGTTTGTACATGCCTTGCTTGAGGTCTTACCGATTTGGTCATGCCTTGCTTGAGGTCATACAGATTTGGTATTGCCTCACGGAGGTCTTACAAATTTGGTATTGCCTCATGGAGGTCTTATAAATTTGGTGTTGCCTCATGGAGGTCTTATAAGCTCGAAATCGCCTCATGGAGGTCTTATCGGTTCAAGTTCTTGGTGGCTCGACTTAATGTTGACTCCTGGAGGGCTTACATTGTTGAGCATGACTTGTTGAGGTCTTATAGATTTGATGGTGCCTCATGGAGGCTTTCGAGCTCGAAGCTGCCCGATTTGGGTCTTACGGCTTTGAGTTTTCAATGGCTTGATGAGCCGACTGTCGATGGCAGTCCCAGAGTGCTCGCGGATTTCTGGCCTTTGAGTCGTTTCTTGAAAAAATAGAAAACTCCTTTGAAAACGCAAAGCTTTTGGTTATAAAAGGTACTCTTTCAATTACTTGGTACAAGCATACATGTTTCTGCCGTCGAGGGTTCGATTATTCTATGCGGACACGGTTCATTCGACCATTTGGTCCGACACATCATTCTCCTTTCGAGAACCTCTTTGGCTTATTTCAATTTCTTCGAGGAGGTGATCTCCCGGGGGGATGCTTCCCAGTATTTGAGGTCTATTGATGAGAAGCCTTGAATACTTGTTGAGTTCTCCTTAGGTAGCATATAGATGTTGCTTCGTTAGAAACCCTGACGGTAAAACCCTATCGGGATAAAACCCGATCGAAGGAAAAGAGTGCAACGCATGATTTAAAACCCAAGCTCTTCAAGTCTAAGGATGCTTCCGTGTCTTCCATCGAACACCTGTAAGAAATTAGTGTGAAGCACAAAATGAGAAGGGAGAAGGTTGTACCGTAGAAATAATAGCGCTTGAGCATTGATATGTTCCAATTCCTTGGAAGTTTCTCGCCTTCCATGGTGCCGAGTTTGTAGGACCCTTTGCCGATTACTCCGAGGACGTGGTACGATCCTTCCCAGCTCGGGCCTAGCTTCCCCTTATTAGGGTTTTGAGTTTTTAGGCTAACTTTCCTTAGGACTAAGTCCCCGACTCCGAAATATCGGAGGTTTGTTCTCCTTTTATAGTATCTTTCGATTCTTTGTTTTTGGGGGGCCCCTCAGACCAGTGAAGCTTCTCTCTTTTCATCTAACAGTTCGAGGGCTGTGGTCATGGCCTCGTTGTTTGAGTCCTCGGTGGCATGTCAGAATCTGGCGCTTGGCTCTCCGACCTCAACCGGTATCAAAGCCTCGGACCCATACACCAAGGAAAACGGCATCTCTCCTGTGCTCGATTTCGAGGTTGTTCGATATTCCCATAACACTTCGGGCAGCATTTCTCTCCATTTTCCCTTCGCATTTTCTAACATCTTTTTTAAGTTTTGAATGATGGTCTTGTTTGTGGACTCGTCCTGACCATTTGCACATGTGTGATAGGGTGTTGAAAGGATCCTTTTGATTTTGTGATCTTCGAGGAACTTTATTACTTTACTTCCGATGAACTACTTCCCATTATCACACGTTATCTCAGAGGGGATCCCGAATCGACATATGATGTGATCCCAGATGAAATCGATGAATTCTTTTTCTCTTATCTTCTCGAATGCCTGCGCTTCCACCCTTTTTGAGAAGTAATGAGTCATAAATAGAATAAATCTAGCTTTACCTGGTGCCGTTGGTATGGGACCGACGATGTCCATTGCCCATTTCATGAACGACCATGACGATAAGACTGAATGTAGATGTTCACCGGGTTGGTGAATCATTAGTGCAAATATCTGGCACTTGTCGCATTTTCGGACGAATTCTTTGGTGTCCTTATCCATGTTGTCCCAATAGTAACCTGCTCTGATCACCTTTCGAATTAAGGAATCGGCACCGGAGTGATTTCAACAGGTGCCCTCATGGATTTCTCGGAGCACGTAATCAGTGTCTCCCGATCCCAAGCATACTGCTAGGGGCCCATCGAAGGTTCTTCTGTATAGAATTCCATTTTCGTCGAGTGAGAATCGAGCTGCTTTGGTTCGCAGGGGCCTCGACTCTTTTGGGTCCGTGGGTAGCTTCCCACTTCCCAAATAATCGATGTACTTATTTCTCCTATCTCATGTCAGGCTGATGGAGTTGATCTCGGCATGGCCTTCTTTAATCACCAATTTTGATAGCTGAACAACAGCCCTGGGGAGTATGTCATCTTCCTCGACGGATGATCTTAAGTTTGCGAGTGCATCGGCCTCGTTGTTTTTCTCTCGAGGTATGTGGTCCAGAGACCATTCTTTGAAATGATGCAAAGTGACTTGAAATTTGTCTAGGTACCATTGCATCATGTCCTCTCGAATCTCGAAGCTCCCATTTGCCTGGTTTACTACTAGAAGGGAATCACATTTTGCTTCGACGATTTCCACTCCTAGGCCTTTGGCCAACTCGAGACCTGCAATCAGAGCTTCATACTCGGCTTCGTTGTTATTCAACTTTGCAGTTCTTATAGATTGCCTAATCATGCCACCCGTAGGTGGCTTCAGAACTATGTCGAGCCCGAATCCTTTCACGTTCGAGGCACCGTCGGTGAATAACGTCCATACCCCTGATGATGAGCCCGTTTTTAGTAGAAGTTCTTTCTCTACCTCGGGACCAAGCGCGGGCGTAAAGTTGGCCACGAAGTCCGCCAAAATTTGGGACTTGATCGGGGTTGATATTCGATGTCATACCCTCCGAGTTCGATGGCCCATTTGGCCAGTCGGCCCGATAATTCAGGTTTATGCAATATGCTTCAAAGAGGATATGTTGTTAAAACAAAAATACGATGGCATTGAAAATAATACTTTAATTTTTGAGATGCACTTATTAATGCAAGAGCTAATTTTTCTAAGAGCGGATACCTGGTTTCGGCATCTCCCAGGGTCCGACTCACATAGTAAATAGGGAAGTGTGTACCTTGTTCTTCTGGAACCAGCACGCCACTTACCGCTACCTCGGATGCGGCCAGGTATAAGTACAACGTTTCATCCTCCTTCGGGGTGTGGAGTAAAGGTGGGCTCGACAGATACCACTTCAACTCCTATAAGGCACGCTAGCATTCCGGAGTCCACTTGAAGCTATTTTTCTTTTTGAGTAAGGAGCAGAAATGATGACTCCTGTCCGAAGACCTCGATATGGATCGACCCAAGGCCGTTATCCGCCCGGTCAGCCGTTGTATGGCTTTCACATTGTTTACCACCGTGATTTCTTCGACGGCCTTGATTTTGTCGGGGTTGATCTCGATCCCCCTATTCGACACCATGAAGCCCAAAAATTTGCCCGAACCTACTCCGAAGGCATATTTCTCGGGGTTGAGCTTCATATTGTAGCTTCTAAGGATGTCGAATGTCTCCTGCAAATAAGTGAAATGGTCCTCTGCGTGCAGGGACTTAACTAGCATATCATCAATGTAAACCTCCATGGATTTGCCTATTTGATGTTCGCACATCTTATTAACTAGGCGTTGGTACGTGGCTCCCTCATTTTTTAGCCCGAAGGGCATCATATTATAGCAGTACGTACCATACTTCATGATGAACGAAGTCTTTTCCCTATCCTCAGGGTTCATCTGAATTTGATTATACCCGGAGTAGGCGTCGAGGAAAGTGAGGATCTCGTGGCCAGCTGTGGCATCAATCAAGCGATCGATGTTGGACAATGGGAATGAATCTTTCGGGCATGCTTTATTCAAGTTTTTATAATCTACGCACATTCTTACCTTATTCCCGTTTTTGGGAACTACTACTACATTGGCCAACCATTCGAGATATTTTACTTCCTTAATAGACCTTATTTTAAGGATTTTTGTGACCTCGTCCTTGATGAATGCATGTTTTACTTCGGACTGAGGCCTTCTTTTTTGCTTTACCGGTTTGAACCTGGGGTCGACGCTTAGTCGATGGGTGGTTATTTCTGGTGGGATCCCTGTCATGTCTAAATGGGACCAAGGAAAGCAATCGATGTTGTTAATAAGAAATTGAATGAGTTTTTTCCTGAGTTCGGGGGTTAATCCCATTCCCAGGTATACCTTTCGATCTGGGAGATGTCTGATCAAAACAGCCTGCTCCAGATCTCTTCAATCTTTGATTTGTTGCGTCCGATTCTTTGGGAGCAATGAATGTTCGAGGAGTGAGGAAGTCTTCTCCATCATCCTCGGGGATCTGTTTGTTCTTCGGCTCTTCCGTGGCGGAGGGTATGGATGTTGGTGCCTCACTGTGAAATGCGAACATCTCCTTTGCCGCATGCTATTTTCCATATACTGTTTTTATAGCGTCTTTTGTTGGGAACTTTATCATCTGATGAAGCGTTGATGGTATTGCTCTGATGTTGTGTATCCACGGCCTTCCAAGCAATGCGTTGTACTCATGTCACCTTCGATGGCAGGAAATTTGGTGTTTTGAACTGCTCCGGACATGTTGACCGGGAGGATGATTTCCCCTATTGTTACCTCGCTTGCCATGTTAAATCCATTAAGGACTCGGTAGGTGGGTACAATTTGATCGAGCAGTCCGAGCTGCTCCACCACCTTCGACCTGATTATGTTGGCCGAGCTACCTGGATCCACGAGCACACATTTAATCTGAATGTTATTCAAGAGAAAGGAAATTACTAGTGCATCATTATGTGGTTGAGACAAGGTCTCGAAGTCCTCTTCATAGAATGCAAGAATGTCCTCGAGCATGTAGCTCCGAGTTTGCTTTTTCATTGCGGAGGATACTTTTGTCCGCTTGATCGCAGATCCTTTAGGAACATCCACTCCAATGATCATGTGAACGATATGTTGAGGCTCTCCTGGTCCGTTCCTCCTGTTTGTCTCTTTTTTTTTGAAAGTGGCCCTTGGCTCGATTGCTGAGAAATTCTCGAAGATGCCCTTTACTTATTAGCCAACCCACCTCCTCTCGAAGCTGCATACAATCTTCGGACCTGTGACCGTGGATGCCTTGATACTCACACGTTAAGCTGAGGTCCCTTTGGGAAGGATCTGACTGTGCGGGTTTCGGCCACCTGGTATCTCTATTCTTACCCATGGCTGATACGAGGTTTGATACATTGATGTTGAAGTTGTATTCTGATAATCGGGGTGCTTCCATCGACCTCGAATGTTTGTCATACCCGACTCTATTTACGAGTCCCCGAGGATCCTGACCTCGACCCATTCTTCGATCGTTTCCAGGTATATTACGCCTCGGGGCGTTTCTCAAATCTTCGGTGTACGGTTGGTACCTTTCCTTGCTTGGCCTCGGTTATTTCTGAAAACCTTGATTCTTTTGCTAAGATCCTATTAGGATACACCGAGCCCGAGGGGGCTCCATATTGGTCGTCCTCGACCCTAATCTTTGACTGATATCTCTTGTGTACATCCGCCCAGGTCATGGCGGGATATTCGATCATGTTTTGTTTTAGGTGCTTCGAAGCTATCGAGCTTCGTTCATTCAAACCTTGAGTGAAGGCCTGCACTGCCCAGTCATCGGAGACTGGTGGTAACTCCATTCGCTCCATCTGAAAGCGAGATACAAATTCCCCTAGAATCTCGTTTTCTCTCTGCTTGATTTTGAAGATGTCGGACTTCCTTGTTGCAACCTTGATGGAACCGGTGTGTGCTTTTACAAAAGAGTCTGCCAACATGGAAAACGAATCAATTGAGTTCGGGGCTAGGTTATGATACCACATCATGGCCCCCTTTGATAATGTTTCTCCAAATTTTTTAAACAAGACGGATTCAATCTCGTCATCCTTCAGGTCATTTCCTTTCACAGTACAAGTATAGGCAGTAATGTGCTCATTGGGGTCCGAGGTCTCGTTTTACTTTGGGAGATCGGGCATTCTGAATTTTTTCGAGATGGGCTTCGAAGCCGCGCTTGATGGGAATGGATTTTGCACGAACTTCTTTGAATCTACACCCTTCAGAATCAGGGGTGCGCCCGGGATCTAATCGACCTTCGAGTTATAGGTCTCCACCTTTTTGTCGTTAGCTTCTATCTTCTTCTCTCTTGATTCGATTCTTTTAGTAAGGTCCTCTAGCATCTTCATAATAGCGGGGTCGGCTACTGACCCGTTGTTATTTGACCTCTCTGGTGCCTGCTCGACTCGAGGAGCTATTTCCGGTGCTGCTGTGCTTGGAGTTTTTGTTGACTTTGTAGTTCAGAAATAGCCACTTGTTGAGCTTGTAACATCTCAAAAATGACATGAAGGCCAACTTCTCTTTCCTCCCGAGCCGGTGTCCTTCATGTTGGTTTTCTCGGCGTACACTTCCATCGGTATAAGAGCTTATATCGACATGTTGGGGGTTGTGTGAGCCCCCATCCACGGGGATTGGCGCTTGCGCTGCCCCAGGGTTTTGCAGCGGTACACCGGCGCCTGAAACAGCTACATCGTTCTCTCCATGATCCTCAGGACCGTTATTTTCATGTGCATTCACAGAGTTAGACATTTTGACCTGAAATCAAAGATTCTTGGACAAGAAAAAGTGTGAAGAATAACTTGTGTTTTCAGCAAACCAACACTAAAACAATCACTATTATTTTTAGCCCCACGGTGGGCGCCAAACTGTTTACCTTGAAAATGGTAATAACAATTATATTAGATTTTGTGGTTCTAAAAACATGTGATTTATTTTAATACCAGTTGTTAGGCAATAGATTCTAAGTGTGGGTTAGGGAAATGAGATAAGAGCAAGGGACAGTGATGATATGCAAACCGAACAGTTGTGATACGGGGTCTCGAGCTGGCCAAAGTTGGGCCTCGAGGTCGAGCTAATATACTTAACAAAAGGACGATCGATGAAGAAATAACAGCTTAGAGGGCCTCGAGGATAACCTTTTATGATCAATAATGAGCAATACATGAAGAACAATTAGAGAACACAATAAATGAAAGCAATAAATCAATGGAACAATTGTAGAGTATATTTAAGTTAGAGAGTAGAGAATGTTCTTGTTGTTGTATTGAATATCGTGTGTCCAAAAAATGACAAGGGTCCCCTTTATATATGAGGGGGAATCCCAACATAGTACATGCGTAATTATTACAAAGAAATACAGCTGGCACAACTATTAAATGGTCCGGCACGGACATTGTACTGTTCTTGCAAGTATTGTCAGTTCTAACCACGTGCTCTTGGGGTTTCCCGCCTCTCTATGATGGTCATCGATTTACACTATTCCGAGGTCGAGCATAGAGAACCTTTGACATTCTCCCTCGGGGTCAAGCTTCGAATTTGCCCCGAGCTCCTCGAGGTCGGGCGCGAAATGCCATATTGGTCTCGAAATCGGGCTCTACGATTTTAGCCGTATACAAGTTTCTTATAGAGCCGCAACATATATCAAGTATCAACTCCTGTCTTATTTAAGCCATTTGTTTGACACTTCGTCTTTGTTAAGTTGTGCTAAAATTATTTTTGATGATTAACAAATAGTCACTAATGAAATAAGTTCTTTGAAGATATATATGATGTATAATAGACTGGTTGATGATTTGTCAAACAAATATCATTAATCAAGAGCTACAAGCTGATTCCTAATGCAAGTAGGATTCTTCAGTAATGTTATTTATGGAAGGACTAATTTTCGTAGGTTACAAGCAATGTACCAGTCAGAATAATTTGTGGTCAACATGGATTCAATTAATTGATACACTTTCATAGAAGGAAAATGTGTGTGAAGTTGGAGATATTCGGCCAACTACATGCCTATACAAAAAACATCAGGTTGCTGCTATTCTCCCTAGTGTTATTTATCATAATTACTGCAAATTAGTCACGGCAACCATCAATCACAGCGAATGTGCTTTCAAGGATTCAAACTGCATGCATAACTGGAACTTGGTATGAAGGTGAAGCTGTCTATTTCTTTAGTTATTGAGTCTTGATTCATTGTACTTTAATTTTAGCATATTTTACTTTTGAGAAGTGTATTCTTAGATTATTAAATTCTAGGAATTTATTTTGAATTTCTAGGCTAGACATTTTGTGGTCTAGGAGAGTTAGCTATAATTGGGTTGATTGTAGCGGTTATGGTACTAGAGTTAATAGTCCTTTTAGCTTTTGAATTATAACCTAAAACTGTTTGTTAGCGAAGTTCGAGGAAAATCCTATACAAATAGGTCAGAACTATGTTCTTTTTTTGGTAACTAACTTTTGTATTAATCACATTTGAAACTGTACAAAGCCATAGCTAAGAAAACAACACAGCTAGGTATCTAAATACTAACTATCAGTAACTCCGACATATACAAGCCAGTATGCAAACTGGACTCTAGAATATGAAACTCTTTAGCAAGGCCTTGACTCTTGTTGCTGCTCTTACATGATAGATATAAGCAATTTATCGCGTAATTTCTTCCCAATTAGGGTACCTTTTTTCATAAATTCTTTGGTTCCTCTCCATCCATATAGCATAAATGCATTCAGCATACACCATTTTGAAAATTTGAGCTTGCTGCAATTTCCCTTTGGCATTGTGGATAGCCTAATCTATATGTTGATCCCAGGTCTGCACTGCGTTCCCCTTTCTTTGCAACCATTTTTTTTATTCTGCTCCATATAGACTTAGCAAAGTCACATTCAGCAAAGAGATGATCCCTTGTTTCTGCTTTATTCTGGCATAGTATACAAGTGAGATCAAATGCTAATTCCCAAGCTGCCAGTCAATCAGTTGTTGATAGTCTCTCTTGTAGTTGCAGCCACATTGTAAATATTGCTTTAGGCCTAGCAGCATTCCCAAACATAAGACACTTCCAAGGCACCATCACAGATATATGAAGAAGCTGCTTGTACATTGTGTTGATCATGCTTCGAGTAGTTCTAATAGGTGGTACCAATCCCAGGTGCTCCTTGGCTTCCAGTTATTTCCTAATGATCCAACATGCTTGTGAAGGAATTGTTATGTCTCTCAGGTGCTAACCTTTGAAATAATAAGCATGAATCCATCGAATCCATATTTTATCCTGGTTGTGTGCAATGTCCTAGCATGTTTTGATTTGAGCAGCTTGATTCCATAGTTTAATGTTGATAAGGGTTAGTCCTCCCACCGACTTAGGAGTGCACACCCTACCCAGGCCACCAGGGCTTTCCTGGTGATTATGTTACTCCCAGACCATACAAAGCCTCTGCAATAAGCATCGATAGTTTTCACGACCTTCGCACGAATTAAGAACAATTGAGCCCAGTAAGCCTGAATTCCAATGAGCACTGATTTAATCAGTTGAGCTATGTCAGCATAAGACAACTTTTCAGCAGTCCAGGAAGTTATTATAGTTGTGATCTTCATAGTAATGTAAGCTTCTTTGTTGATAAAGGCACCTCCAGATATTTGAAAGGGAGAGTACCATGCACAAAACATAAGTGTCTCAGTATTTTATCTTTATCCTCTTGCTTGACTCCACCAAAATATAGACAACTTTTGCCAAGATTAGCCTGCAACCCCGATGCTTCAGAAAATTGGCTAAAACACTTGTGTAGAGCAGTAATAGAAGTTAAGTCTCCTTTGGCAAGGAGAAGTAGATCATCTGCAAAACTAAGGTATGTAAATCCTAGTCTTGCACAACTTGGATGAAACTGAAATGATCTGCTATCTTTCAACTCATTGAGCTTCCTGCTTAGATACTCCATAGCTATTGCAAACAAAAAAAAGAGACATTGGGTCTCCTTGTTTAAGACCTCTTGCTGCATTTAAAGGTTCACTTAGCTCTCTATTAATCAGCACAAAATAGTTTACTGTTTGGATACACTTCATTACCCATGTAATAAATTTCTCCGGCAATCCTAACTCTTCAAGAACCTGCCTCATAAATGGTCATTCTACAGAGTCATACGTATACATTTTTCCTTGTGTAATATTTGATAAGCTCATGAGCAAGAAGGATATTGTCAGCTATTTTCCTTCCTGGAATAAAACCTGCATGGTCTTCACAAATGATATCTGGTACCACATCTTGTAATCTGGAAGCTAATATTTTAGCAGTCAATTTATATAGGACAGTACAACAAACAATGGGTCTATACTCTTTTACTGAAGTTGGATTGGAAGTCTTTGGGAGCAGAGTAATGCCAATATGATTTATTGCCTTATACAGTTTTCCAGTTTTGAAGAATTCCTTTATAGCTTCCACTACATCTGTTCTCACTTTTGGCCATACTTTCTTAAAGAAGTATGCATTATATCCATCCACACCTGGTGATTTTTCATTTCCATTGAAGATAAGCCTTCATAGATCTCCTGTTCAGTCACCTCTGCACATAATATTAGTGTTTGTTGATGTGTGATGGTTGGTCCTTTCCTCAAAGTGATCTTGTTAACTGCTGGCAATGTATGATCAGATGATCCCGTCAAACCTTTGTAAAAGTTAATTATTTCCTCCTTGATTTCCTTTGGTTCAGATAGCTTCTTATTACTGAGAGATGTAGTTCTGTTATCTGCTCCTCTGTGTCTTCTCCTTGTTCAGTGTTGAAAAGTATTTGGAATTGGAGTCCCCCAGCTTGATCCAGTTGGCCTTGTATTTTTGTTGCAATGAACTTTCTTCAATCATGGTCCATTTTTTCAAGTTCCGTATTAAATCTCTCTCGTTTCCCAATAGCTCAGTAGTACCCCTCATATGTATTTGCTCTTGAGTGATTACTAATTCTTGCCTGGCCTTTTCAATTTTTTGAGTACTGGATTTTAACTCTTCATTGTTCAGTCTCTTTAGTAAAGGTCTGAGGTTCTTTAGCTTCATCTAGATGTTTTTCATCCTAGCTATAGTATAAGACTATTGTCAGACATGCTCAACTATCTTCAGTAATTCCTCATGATTGGCTCATACATTAAAGAAATTGAAACACACCTTGATTTTGTTGTTAGAAGAGGCCAATGTTAGTTGAATTGGAGCATGATCTGATATAAAAGGTACATCATATTCAGTTATCGGATGCCCCATGCCATTATCCATTCATGGTTTCCAAATTCCCTGTCCAATCTACTATAAATTCTATCTGATCCTAGTTGTTTGTTGGACCAGGTATAGTAGTCTCCTCTCCATTTTAGCTATGTTAAGAGTAGTTCATGCATGCATTTAGAGTAGTCTTTGATTTGAACATAGGTAATTGGATTACCAAACAGTCGATCATCCCGCAATATTACTGCATTAAAGTCCCCCATCACAAGGCATGATTTGGTAATACCTACTGTTGTTCCTCTCAGATTATCCCATAGGCCTTTCATGTGCTCAGTGGAAATAAAACCATACACTATGGTGAGAAATCAATCAAGATCCCCTACTTTGCTTGTGACCTCACTATTCAAGCTTTAGCTTTTAACAACTTAACTTTAAACCCCTGTGGATCCTAGACCAACCATAGTCTTCCATTTGCTGTTGTTTGGTAGTTGGATAGCATCTCCTAATTAGGCACAATGTTTCAACTAACCTTCAGGGAATTATGCTCCTTTATTCTTGTTTCTATTAGACCTGCCAATCTTATTTTTTTGCTTTCCAAGTAATTTCTCAGTTCCTTCTACTTATACCTCTTCTTTATTCCTCTAGTATTCCTAAATATCCAACTCATTAGATCATTTTGGAACCCCCTCCTCTATCAAGGGGTAGGCCTTGCACTTCACTGCATCCTCCATGTAGGGCTTCAAACCCATTCGTAGTTGGAACAGAACATAGAATGGGGAAGTTTTGTAGGTTGAACTCAGGGCTTACATCCAAAACTTTCCCTTTACTCTTTTCTAGTCTCTCATCTACTCTATTAGCAGGAGGAGTACTTTTTTGTACAACCTGTTGCTGACTCAGTAGTTTGGCAACTTGATCACAAGAGGATTCTGCTTGGTCACCACCTATCGAGGCCACCTGCACAGGCACTTTGTACCTCCATTCTTGTGTGACCACTTTAGTATCCCTTTTCCTTTTAGATTGAGGATTCTGTTGCAGCTCCCCTTTACGCTTTTCGCGACAAATATGGCCTAGTGGTTGACATTTCCCACAGTATTCAGGCTTCCAATCATAGGTCATAGCTTGTTGGATAGGTCTACCTTTCGGATCAACCACTGTAACTTCAGAGGGAAGTGGTGGACTAATATTCACTTCAACCAACATTCTCGCAAAAGAGATCCTTGTTTGCTTTTTGGTACACTCATCTGCAAACAAAAGAGTTCCTAAAGCACTTGATATCCTGCTCAAGGATTTGCTACTCCAACAGCTCAGTAGGAGATTGGGAATTTGACCCAAAGAGGGATCTCAGTGGGAAATTCCTTACTAAAATCAAAATCCATTGTCCAAGGTTTTAGAATAACAGGTCGATTACTAATGGTGTATGGTCCAGCATAGAAGACATTGTGCATATTAATAACTGATTTGAATATAATCACATAATATCCCTCTTCATGGAAATAGACACCCGGTGACTCTATATTCAACCAATTTCGACTAATATCCCGGTGGCATTGTATCCAGGTGTTTCTCCAACGATGTAGGCAATTAAAGCATAACTCCATTTTTCTTCCTCTGGTTCGACTTCTTCTGTTCTAATTGCACCACAGTTTGGCCATTTACAATTTGTGGTGGGATGTAGGATAGTGTCATACCATTTGTTGCAGATCTATTTCCTTTGAATAGATTTGTCTATGCACCGACCTGCTTTGTTGTCTCAACTGTTTGACTAGCTGCTTCATGCTCTAAAATCACAGTTTTATTGCTTTCCACTGCCTTTGGTTTAGTAATCCTCTTAAGTGTTGCATCTGTAATGGTCTTTGGAGGTTCATTCATGGTCAGCTTCTTTGAAATCCCGCTAGGGTTTGATGTAGATCCTACCTCCAAATATCTTATCTTGCTGCCATTTGTACAGGGGAAGCCATTGTTGCTGTCTTAGGGGTCCCGTCACCTTGAATACGAGCTCCAAAACTGAGCTCTCAAAAGAAACTATGGGTACTTTCTTATGTTTAATGCGCCCTCTTCCTTGTCCCCGACCTTGCACACCTGCCATGGACACACTGGTGTATGTTTAGCTAACATGCGTCGAGAGCAGGTTCAATTATACTGTATTCCAAACCAGGTTCTTTAATAGGTGAAAATTGAGCAAAATACACCACTGTCCCTTCTCGTGTCTATATGCACTCTAAAATAGCAGTCTTGACGTACACTATTTTAATTTGAAAAAATAAAAATAAAACCAAAGATGGTAATACTCTTTCTTCTTCTCACGTGAAGGCAGTCAATCTCTATATTTTTTGATGACGTGATAGCATTCTTCAATACACAGACGAATATGTTTTATGATAATGTAAATAAAGACCAACATAAAAATAAAATAAAAAGTTAGCCCAATAGTAAAACCTGCGAAGAATCAAACAAATTCAGTACATCAACGACATATATATTAATTAATGCTGGAACTTATCACCTCGAGAATTTACTCAGAAAATACTGGGAAAAATTAAAAACAAATTCTTGGTTTGCCAAATAAAGATGAAAAAACAAAATATTTTCAACGAAATTTTCGCATTCGGCATTAATCTAAATAGTATATACTTTTCTCCGCCATTTCCAATGGTATTTAATTCTAAATTAGTATCTTTTCTTGTATGTTTCACAAACCATTATTACTTAGTAATTGGTATCTCATCATTGATTCTTTCTCTCCTTATAAAATGTTAAAGTTAAATCCTCACTTACTCACAACTCACAAAGAAACAACAAATACATTTCGGTGAAAATATGGCTAAGTCTCAAATTCAATGCGCTGCCTTTCTTGCTCTCTTTTTGTGCTTCCTCATAGCATCAACTGGTGAGTAAGCCAACAAGATTACATCCTACTAAACATTTTGATCAGCCTGACATTGTTTGGTTTTGAAGTCAAAATAGAACTCCTTTCTCATTTGTAGATCAATATTATTGGATTTCTATTAAATTGTCCTACATTATTTGAAGGAATGAATTGTTGTCTCCATTTGTAGAGGCAGGAATTTCATCAAAAGGATTCAGGAAAAAGATGCTATTTAGGGGATTCAACCGTTTATACATATATATATACATAAAATAGAATTTCACTTATACACACAGTAAAAGTTTCGGCGAAGGACATTCAGTTGAAACTTTGTGGGTAAACGTGATTCAGCCGCTAATTATCTCCTTATATGGTCCTAAGCAGTCAAGGAATAGATTATTATTTTCTTATACCGTCTTGGGCAATTCTCAACTTTCGAACTAATTTTTAGGGTTTAGTTAGGTCTAATGTGACAATGTCCATTTCTCCTTACGAGGTATTAGAGCCATACCCATTTAGACTTTTGGTTTACTCGTTGAACCCCCATATTATGTTGTACACGCTCCAAATATCCAGGCACGAGTGTGTCGAGGGTGTTAAGTTTACACATTATTCTTATATGATCTCTGAGACAACCTCAACGTCGTACAATTTAGTATATTTTGGATTGTTAAACTAATACCTCTAATTCTTTTCTACACAGAGATGATGCAAAAGGCAGAAGCACTTGGTTGTGAAAAGCCTAGCACAACATGGTCAGGGCCTTGCTTGTTTAGTGATGATTGTAACAACCAATGCATCAATTGGGAGGGAGCTGTTCATGGAGAGTGTAGTTTTGCACTTGGCCCTGAATGCTTTTGCTACTTCTGCTGATCATAATTAATTAATCAAAAAAAAAAAAAAAAAAAAAAAAAAAAAAAAAAAAAAAAAAAAAAAAAAAAAAAAAAAAAAAAAAAAAAACGGATATATGAAGTTTATTATAATAAAGTGAGAGATTTAAATAACAAATGAGCAAAGTAATTTAGCCAAAGTACGTATAAGTTGTTTTTGGCATTTGATTTGTTCTTATTGTATACCAACCTCTATATATCGTTTCCAATCGTGAAATTTCCTGGTTTAATTCTTATGGTCTATTCTTTATTATTTTTTGAAGTGGGAAGTCTGGTTTACTTCATCTGTATCTTTATAAATAAGATTTTAAGTTTTGTTTAATAACCGGATATA
The DNA here is from genome assembly GCA_005239505.1 of Nicotiana paniculata. Lineage (NCBI taxonomy): Eukaryota > Viridiplantae > Streptophyta > Magnoliopsida > Solanales > Solanaceae > Nicotiana > Nicotiana paniculata. Next base: position 69,707 of record ML315568.1, read on the forward strand.
AGTATTTTATGTCATCATCAACTTAATCTATTACAACAAGTAACTTGTCGTACTAAGTTAGATATGGTACGACATATTGTATAAATTTTTTTCTTTATATTGTGAATTCAGACGTAAAATTTTTATATTTTTTTAAATCAAATTTATATATTTAAAAAATATGTAAAATGTACTATAAATTACAATAATTAACAATTTAAAATATTTAGAGTACTTGAAAAAAAATATAATCAAAGAAAACTTTCTTTGACCCTTCAAATAATAATTATGTCGCATGAACATGAAGTGTAATATGGAGTATTAGGTCAAAGGAAGTACCGAAAACTAATAAATTCCACGAGATGGTGAATAAGAAAATCTTCTAACACTTCAAGACCCAAAAAAGTAATAAGCAAATCCAAAATCTTTGATCTTGAAGTTGCTAAATCACTAAAAACTTGAGGCCTACAAATTTTTTTATTGTCATTCCCTATAAGCAATATGTCACCAAAATCAGGGACGGAGTCGGAGTGTGAAATGCGGGTTCGGTCTAACCTAGTAATTTGAAATGATTACAATACCGAACCCACAAACTTCAAATTTTGACTCCGTCTCTAACTAAAATAAACTATTTCCTCTGTTCCATTTTATGTGAGTGTATTTGATTAGGTTATAAATTTAAGTAATTAAAGAAGAGTTTTGGCATGTAAGTCAAGTATATGCAAAGCATCCAAAATTACCTTTTATATAAGTGGTGATGAGAGTTCTACATGTTTTTTATTATTTTTTTTCTTCTTAAAAATGAACTTTATATTAAGTGAGAACCAATATGTATATTTGAAAGTTAGTGTTGATCATTTCATCTATTACTTTTTTTTATCATGAGTATTGATATTCTTATATGTTATATAGAGATTTGCTATTTTTTGTTAACAAATGAAAATACTAGTAAAATTAGTGTTCTTGTTTGATGTTTTTTTTTTTAATTTAAAAAAAGTACCAAATATTAATCGAATTGAAGAGAAACGAAGTAATTGTATAGCACCAAAAAAGGTAAAAAATATATTTACTTTTTATAGAAGTCTTTATGGACAATCTTTTATAAAATGAATAATAACCACTTGTGTTGTACAAAATATAAATTAGTTTCCTTTAAATTATTAAACTTATGTCAGTTACAAAGCTGCCAAACACCACTTTTCCCGCCTTATATGTATCCTGTATTTCTATCACATACTCATCAAATTTTACGTTTAGCCAAAGATACAAGAATGTAGAGATATTTGTTGTGAAAAAAAATTCATATTTACACAAACAAAAAATTGCCTCTAGGTACTGTGATAAGGCAAAACAAAAAGAAAAAAAGGGGAGAGAAGAGAGAGCAAGACTCAGATCAACGTTGCAGCTACCACGGCCGTAAGCACTCTGACATATGCAAAATCATCTAAAGAACGGTGGTGTACGAGCCAGGATACATCAAATTCTATTTAAATAGGTTGAGTTTTGCTCATCTATTCATACGAGACTATAACAACACAATTTATCGATCGGATCAAAATGAACTGTTGTCTTAAAAGAGGTAATAAAGTTTAAGATATCATTTTTTCTTTTTTGCGTTAAAATTTGTCAATTTGTTGAGACTGAAAATATATGTATATTTTTTTTTTTTGGTACATTTATTCTGGAGAAACTAAAAATGCAATTATGTTTAAGTTAGCGTTTGGACATATATTTGGTTGAAACTTAATAAAAAGGTTTTTGAAGATGAGATGAAAAATATTTTTTGGATATTATAATCAAACAATGTTTTAAAAATATTTTTGAAAAAAAAGTTATGGCTATACGGGAGTTAAAAAATTTCTGATATCTCAACAAATATCTGAACCTTTTTGCTTTATACCTAATGTTACGGCCAGACTGAACTGACAAGGTATTATTGGTTCTAACCTGCTTCTTTTGGGCCTCACGATTTCTTCGTTCGAAAAATGATATTGTATAGCCGCCGTAAAATAATAGCCGAAAAATATAAAAAATTTATATTTTTTCTTTTGTATATATATACATTTTGTATGATATATACAAAAGTTATATGAGTTTTATATACTTTTTTACTATCATATGTAAATAATTTCTGACGCGAGGTAAAAGTGATAATACGCTAGTTACTTTACGCTTTAATCCAAAATGCACCTCAACAGTTCAATTCTGGACTCGTCCTTGTATGATCTTTTATTTTCTCCTCCTAATTCGATGTGGTTGTTAGACTTATTCTTGGAAAGAAATTTTATTTGCACATGTCAAATATTAATGGACGTCGAACAAAAATTATAGTCAACCTTCTCTATAGCAATCTCATTTATTTCGATATTTATTTACTTTTATAGTAAATGGCTGTTATATACCTATGACATCATTTGACATTTAAATATTTTTTTAGATATTATAGATAAAAATTATCCAATTTTTTTTTTCATGTTATGTATAAAAGATAAGAAAATGATTCAAATTTTAAATCTCAAAATATATGCATATTTCACTAGCTAAATATTGAAGAAAGCTAATGTGTATTATTAATAAACTCATAACAAAAAGTATAAAGATTTAAACTCTAAGGCAAACATTTTAAAGCTACCTTAAAAATACTTTTTTTCAAGATTGATAGAAGAACTTGGTAATTGTAGGTTGTTACGTAAATTTCATCTTTTACTAGCGATATAATGCTTGAATTGGCGAATATTCGCGTCCAAATTTTCAGCAAAAAGGTATCTTATAGTTTTTCCTTGAAAACAATCTAAGAGTTTAACAGTTAAATTTCTATCTAAATATTCTTTGGAATTTGTCCAATGAAAAAGATATCACGTACAAATCTTCAAATTTTATATCTTAGGTAAGATAAAAACTTTATTTAATGGAAAAGATTGTGTGCCTATTTTTAGAATTACATTCAAATATCTCTATAACAGCCTCGTTTTTTCCGATATTTTTTTGGTTGTTATAACGAAGTGCTATTATAAAGAACATATATTATAACATAATATTAAAATCGGTTCTGAAAAAACTTGACTTTTATAGTGAATGGTTGTTATATTGGGATGCTGTTATAGAGAAGTCTGACTGTATTATTAATAATCTTAAATATTCTATATGACTGTAATAGATGGGTAATTTCACAAAAGAGAGTTTTGCTATAAATATGGTTATTGCTGTTATAGGTAAAAGGCTATTATAAAAAGCTAAATATAACTTTAAAAAATCGATTTCTTGACTTTTATAGTGAATAACCGTACAAATGTGAACAATTTAAACAAAGTGACTGAAGTAAGACATCCAAGGCAGGTTGTATCCTCTTGGAAGTACTATCTGGACTCATGTTAACCTCAAATTGGTGACTTCAATATTCTAGGAAATTTGTGATACTATCCTCAAAAATCTCAAAAGATTCTTGTAATTGGTAATCTTATATGTTTCCATATTGGTTATTTGCCATTTTCAGTGTACAAGAATGGGAGAGAAAGAAGTTCCATTAACAGAGAATGTCAAAAGCCCAGTATCCATATTCTTTAGAGATATAAGGTACTTGTAAAGTTTTATGTTGCTCGAACTCTTGTAAATGTTATTGGGTGCGTGTCGGATCCTCCAAACATAGCATATTTTTGGAGGATCCGACACGGGTGCAGCGTTATTTTGGAGAGTCCGCGCAACATAGGTTTTATGCTTTTTACTTTTTATTTTCTTGGTCATCAACTTATCAATCTGATATGTGCAAGAACTTTAAGATTATCATTTCTTTCCTTGAAGGAGCCTAAGAAAATATTTTCTGGAAAATTATAAGTTATATATACCATAGCATATGTTACATCATCAGGTCACTTTTACCTGCTGTAGTAGGTTGTAGATTGTCTTATTTTCAAGATTACAAATGTCATATTTTAAGGAGGGTTAGCTATAGATATCATTTGGGCGAACTGATAGTGTAAAAAGTTTTGTTACACTCACGATGTATATAATTTAAACTCTTTTCGGAAATGAGTTTACATTTACAAGAAAACTTGTCTAATAAGAATTGACTGCATTTGTAAGAGCCCTCTGCTTTTCCAAAATTAATTGAATATCTGTATGTAAAGCCACAGCTGATGAAAGTTGAAAGTTGTAATGGAGTAGGAGATGAAAGTTTCTTTAGTCTCAAAGTAAACAAGATTTTCCCTTCTTATTTTTTTTATTTTTATTTTCTTTGTGAGCAGATCAATATTTAAATTGGATGAGCTTGGCCAAGAAATAGCAAGAATAGCCCTACCTGCTGCACTAGCTTTGACAGCAGATCCTGTTGCATCTCTGGTTGATACAGCATTCATTGGTCATATAGGTTTGATCAACTTCACAATTTCAATTTCAATTTATTCATTGGCGTTGGTAAAGTTGCTGCCATGTGACCAGGAGGTCACGGGTTCGAGCCGTGGAAACAGCCTCTTGCAGAAATGCATAGTAAGGCTGCGGGCCCTACCCCGGACCTCGCGCATAGCGGGAGCTTAATGCACCGGGCTGCCTTTTTAGTGTAAAGAAATTTAATATTATGTGATCTGTCTTATTTTCAGGTTACTAATTGCACCTAATATGGACATCTAACTGTCGTTATTATTTCGATGATCTGATAGTGTAAAATTCTTTGTCGCTGTCAGTGTCAAGAAGTAATTAGATTCAACACAAAAGGTGGTGATCATAGATCATAGTTATCAACTAGGTTGATCATTAAGCAAAACAGGTTTTGAATCATCAACAGAAACTCTACATCTATCGATACAGGTCCAATTGAGCAGGCTGCTGTAGGAGTTTCAATTGCTGTATTCAATCAAGCATCAAAGATTGCAATATTCCCCCTGGTTAGTGTAACAACTTCTTTCGTCGCTGAGGAAGATACCATCACGAAAGCAAGCCTAGACCTGCAAGATGATAAAAGCAAGGAGCAGAATGAAGGAGATGCTGAAGCAATGGATACTGATTCACCCTCAAACAGTGAAAGCAAAAGTCTGATACCTAAAAATGGTATGTCGAATAATGAAAATCCAGGCTCAGGTTCTCGTTACACACTCAAGAACGTTGCTTTTGATAATGACCCTATCTTTCTTTTACCTTCAGATTCTGCAGGAAGTGTATGCAAGTCTGAAAAGATGGCTTCTAGCTTTGAGGTAGTGAAGCCTAAGCCCGCAAAGAGGCACATTCCATCCGCCTCGTCTGCATTAATCATTGGCGCTGTCCTTGGCATCATCCAAGCAGTATTTCTAATTGCTGGAGCAAAGCCTTTATTAAAATTCATGGGAATCAAACCTGTAAGTCTAGTGTTTCCTCCGCTGGAAGTTGAACCTGAGACTTAATAGTTTTTAATTCACTTCATTAACCACTACACTATTTTCTTTCTCTTTTCCTTTTTGCGGCGGTTGGTGAAGGGAGTTGAGAGCCTCTCATTAATTTCTGGTTATATGTGATCATTTTACAGGGATCTTCTATGTCAAAACCAGCAGAAGATTACCTGATATTGAGGTCACTTGGTGCACCAGCAGTTCTCCTCTCATTAGCAATGCAAGGAGTCTTTAGAGGATTTAAAGACACAAAAACTCCACTATTTGCAACTGGTAAGCAATTAAGAGTATGTGACAGAATCAAGCTTACTAGGCAGAGGTTAATTAAATTTGACTCAGTTCTTAGTTTTCTGTGTCTGTTTTGACATCATACAGTGGCTGGAGATTTGGCAAATATCATTTTGGATCCCATATTCATGTTTGTTTTCCATCTTGGTGTCCGAGGCGCTGCAATCGCTCATGTAATTTCTCAGTGAGTAGATTCTAATCTCTACTGAAAGATAAAATTGTGAGGCAACAGTTTCACTGATAAGATTTTCTTGGAAATGCTAAGACATGTGATCTTATTTTGAATTGGTATTATAGGTACCTAATTTCAGTTATACTGTTTTGGAGACTAATGGAAAAGGTTGATCTTGTACCTCCTAGTCTCAAATATCTTCAGTTTGCTCGATTTCTTACAAACGGTGAGGATCTCTGATGCTGTAAATTACTAAAGCTATATTAAACCAGCTCCATATTTGTCAAAATGAGGCTCTGGAATTTCTTATGTCACATTCTTATTGTATCAAAATAAGCAATGTTTGCTTTCTTTCCAAGTTATATTGTTCACTGATTCGTTATTGTCAAGTGTCATATTAATCAAAACTCCTTAAACATACGATAAAGCCCTGGAATTTCGACAAGAAATACTGAAGCTAGTCCGAGAGGATCTTCCTATGAGAATGCCAAAGATCTCTTCTCCTACATGTTCAACATAAAATCATCAATGAAACATGATTTCTTACATTTGATTACGATTACGAGGGTGTACTCTGATAACTATGTTAACTGATTTTTTGATCGCTTTTTCTTTTTTCGTCCTAATTTCAGGCTTCCTATTATTAGTGAGGGTAATAGCAGTAACATTCTGTGTAACATTAGCTGCATCATTGGCTGCAAGATTAGGACCCACACAAATGGCTGCATTTCAAGTCTGCTTGCAGGTTTGGCTAGCTACATCTCTTCTAGCTGATGGCTTAGCTGTTGCTGGCCAGGTGAGATATGATTTCTCTTATCAACAACCTCTTTTCGCCTGTCTCAGATAAACTAAACGGCAGATTCATATGTAATTTAACAGAGGCGGAGGTAGGATTTGAAGCTTATCGGTTCAAGATTCTAGTCCGTTTGAGTTATTAGGTTCTAAGTTAACAGTTTGTACATATTCAATAAGAAATTTAAGACAACTATAAAGTTTGGACCAAAGCTACTGGCTTCGGCCGAACCATACTCCCAGAGGCGGACATATGCTATACAAAGAGGGGTCACCGGCACCCGTAAACTTCAGCAAAAATTCTATGTATATGTGTATATGTCCTTAGAAAATGGTGATATATTAGTAGTGGGTACCCTATATGCAAAGCAGATTTTGGCTGAATCCAAAAGTGCACCCACGACCTTCAAATCCTGAGTCCGCCTCTGTGATATTCCGTGTTCTAGCTCTGACCATAAAGACTTGTAACTACTAAAACAGAAGAAGGGGAACCATTATTTGCTACCAAAATCAACAATGCTTGGCTCCTTGATAATGTGTTAATAGACTAATAACTACTCAAAAATGAGGATCTCTACATATGTCCATCATATTGTTTTAAATATCTTGAATTAAACGCATTTGCACTTTCATAATCACCACCATGCTAAAGCATATGTGAACAAACTTCAAAAATTCAATGTTCCTTTCCCTTTTCAGGCAATACTAGCAAGTGCATTTGCTCAAGAGGACTTCAGTAGGTGTACTGCAACAGCATCAAGGGTGTTACAGGTACTAATGTTGTTCAATAGCAGAGCAGTCACATATATTTCCAGTGGCAAATGAGCTAGTAACTGTCGAGTTCTTGAAAAGTGCAGTTGGGAGTAGTTCTAGGGCTAGTACTAGCACTCACACTTGGAGTTGGTTTACACTATGGAGCAAGAGTATTTACAAAAGACGTCGATGTCCTACACCTAGTTGGCATTGGTATTCCGGTAATCACCATCTATAAACATGTCATTCATACACTTACAAATCTTTCACAGTAAAAGATTTTTGTTTAAAACTTACCAATTCTTCCAATTTCAGTTCGTCGCAGCAACTCAACCAATCAATTGCCTCGCCTTTGTCTTTGATGGTGTAAACTTTGGCGCATCTGACTTTGCATATTCTGCATACTCGATGGTGAGCTCCCATGAGATATTCATTTCTTTCTGTCAAAACATAGTAAACATACTATGCTCAAAATGGTCCACAAGTTTCAACAAGAAAGCAATACATATAAACCTTTTCTTGTACATTGTTAAAGATTGTAGCATCGCAACATTAGTCTCAACTCGAAGATAAAAAATATTCCAAATAGAGAAGGACCCTCTTGAAGATAAAAATCTTTTTACGCGATGATCTGAGAATATTGCAATTATTTTAACTTATCCGGATCAAAGTAAGCGGTTATTAACAAGAATTCATTTGATCTTCAGCTTACAGTGGCTATTTTCAGCATAGTGTTCTTGCTCATTCTATCATCAAGTTTTGGATTTATTGGAATTTGGGTAGCTCTAACCATCTATATGAGCTTAAGAGCTTTAGCCAGCTTCGGGAGGTAAGCATCCTAAACAACACAGATTTAAGCGACCACACGAATGCAGAAGCATAATCTGTTTATTTTCTGCTTCACCATGCAGGATAGGCACCGGAACCGGGCCGTGGAAATTCCTCAGGAGCTGAATGTCTCTGCTAGACTGTTAAATATACATAGACATGCACACAATTTCATGCAGTAAATTTGTACAGTAACCTGATATTCTTTATAAGGACCAAAGAAGCATAGGAGAGACTTTATAAGGCAATTTTGTTTATTGGTGTATGTATTCCTATCTTTAGCTGAGGCCAATCGGTAACAGCCTCTCTGCCCGTTCAGGGTAGGAGTAAGGCTGCGTACATACTATCCTCCCCAGACCCCGCTTGTGGGAATACACTGGGTTGTTGTTGTTATTATGTTGTGTATGTATTCGTAGTGCTTTGTAGAATATATTTGTACTCATTAATTAGTGCCATTAGGAAAATTCTCAATAAAAGTTGCGTAGATGAAGCTTCTTTTGTAGTTTGAGGAAATAGGAAAAAAATGTATATGTACACAATGTTCTTTTTCTTCCATTTCATTTAATTCAATCAACACTAGTAAAAGCAATCATTTTGTTTATTTTCACTCGAAGCAAACCAAGTTCCTCCAACACAATTTATTTGAAACATTATGAAATTTAACTTCTTTCTTTATTACAACGCCATTAACTTTTACATTTTGTCATTCACATAATTTGATGTAATCTCTAGTTTGTACAAAAAGTAAATACTTTTTGTACTCCAATACAAGACAGGGGAATGATATGTTACGGTAGAAGGCTGAAAGCACACAAAAATGTCACAGTTAAAACTGACAACATCAACAACAACCACAAACCCAGTGAGTTCTCACAACTCACAAGTGGGGATCTGGGAAGAGTAGTGTGTATGCAGACCTAATCGTTATCATGGGAGGACCACAGTTAAAACTGACAAATAAAGTAATAACTAAGAAACTACGATACACTATTAGTGAAATATGTTAGTAAGAGGAGTATCAATGCTTCTAGATTAGTGTTAAGGGTGTGGTCGAAGATCAGGCTTGACTGACCGACTTCATTGACGGCGCATTTCNTACTAAAGGGGCAGGCCTGCACGCCTTATTTGAGACTACTAAGGCAGGCGGTGGACTCTTTTATTAGGTAAGGGAAGAAGGGGCCTAAGCACGACAGATGCCGTACACTTGAGTGGCAAAGGAAAGCGAGACCTTACCTTTTTTTCCAGGCCTGTTCGGGCATACGGTTCCCGCGGAAGATCAAGTTGGTGAGCCGTGTGATGGGAAACCTTCCCGCACGGTTCGGAGAGAACTGAATTAGAATGAGAGGTTTACCACCACATCATTGCATGCAAGGGGCGCTCGCTCGATTCGCAGATTGGTCCGACTCGTACTAGTAGTTGAGTGCTCATTGTTGTTCGGATCTTGACCGGATCCGATCTTCCCAAGCTCTATGCTGTTGGGGAAATCTGCAAGTTGCTTGTGCAGGAGTAACTAGAGAACTGAAAATTGTAATAAAGTTGTCAACTAAGAAAGACCAGAAGTCCATGCGAGCCGGGCTAATATTAACCAAAAAGTTACCCTCCTAGAAAGGGCCTGAAATCAAAGATCCAGTCAGGGATAAAGTTCAGAATGACATTAAATTTGTAGGCGGTGAATCGGGTTGAAAGTGAAAGCCGCCAAAAACTGGCGGAATGCTCTCGAAACCAATTCACTTGAGTGTAGGGGCACTTTTTTAACCTAATCGATAGTTGTTAGGATGAATCACACGTGGAAGAGATATGAAATCTCTGAGCAAACTTAAATCCCTTACTTTGCCATTCTTTCCAGAATAGGATTTTGCTTAATATCATTTGGATGGACTCAGATCCTTTCATGTAGGAGAGTCTTTGATGGGCTTTGAATTTGGATAGATCCAGTGGGCCTTCTTGCATGGACTTGGGCTTGCTTACTGACTTCGCTGAGGATGGGATTCCCTACCCGATGAGTCTGGCTAGGCTATTAGGCACCTTTGGTCTAGGCTTTCTCAGGCCTATCCAGAAGTCTGAAGTTCCGTCTACAGAAGGTCTAATTCTGAGCCGAAGCTCTATTTATTGCCCTATTCCCTTTCCTGACCAAAGTCACTAAGGAGGGGCCGGGGCGGACTGCAATTCGTCTGAGCTTAGTCTTCTCTTCTGAGACGATTGGAGGCTGGGGAAAGGGCACTCTTGAAGAAGGGCCTGCCGTACGNGGGGGCTGACTGCAATTCGCGACGGCTTTCAAAAGACGAGTAAGGGACGGGGAGAGGGAGGCTCTCGAAACCAAACGAGACTAGAAAGAACATGGAAATTAGCACCATTCATATGAGTGCTTTTGTCTCTTCGAGACAACAAAAGGACATCCCTCTCTATATCTCGGTCTCGGTTTAGCATCATATATCGCTCTGGAGAGTATTTTTCTTTGTTATAGTACGGATGTTGGAGCCGCTCCTCTATGCTGTGGGTGTGGAGGGGATTCTCGCACTTGATGTCTCCGTGGGTTATTTTAGGATTCCAAGCCATTTCTTTCATATTTAGGTAAAACTATTTTCTTTCTTAATTAATTATTTCGATGAATTATCTGTTCAGACCTAAGAAGATTATGTGAACATTTAGTTGAGATCTCACTCATTAGACCACCAAGTTCGGGATGGGTTGGTGTAGTTCCTCTACAACTCTTGGACGTTGTTGGGATGCCACATTCAATCAACATCTTAGAACATTTCATAAAACCTTTTATCACTTAATTTCGATTTCACGGATACAGGTTCATGGTTTCTTTTTATTACATAGTTCATCAAGGGAAGATATTGAGCTTCCAGAAAGAGTAAACAATCTTAATAATATACAAATAGGCCCGAGTTGGACATCCAATTGCTTCGATTTTGTCCTATTAAATCCCCTAGGGCAATACTTTTTCTTTCTTAACGAGTCTCAATATTCACATTTACTACTATGCAATCAATCATATGGAAACCCAAGATCTAGCCTCAGTCCTCACTACAGGACATCATGTACTTACCTCCTTTTCTCTGCCATGGTTTCAAAGTTTCTAATTTAAATATCTTGTGGTAAAAGCTGTTTTATCTTTCAACTTTCTCTACATGCAAAATGAGAATAAACAAAAAATCTAAGGAGAGCATTAATTTATAGCTTCTTTGTAAAGCAATTAAAAGATTGAAAATTAAGGCATAATAAGCGAGTAAAAAAAATCTAAGGACAATGGACAACAAATCATAGGAAAACAACACTTTTTACAACTCTCATTTAAATATTCTGAACTGCAATATGTCATGTTCAACGACAAAAGACATAGGAGACAAAAACAGCAAGTTAAGAAAAGGAAGAGCACATTTTTTTTTACTTTTTTGTTTTCCCTTTATTGCAAGTAAAGATAGAGCACATGTATTACATGTTGGGTTTTGGGGCTTTTTTCCTTGAAAAAATTGTTTACCTTGAAGATGGTAATCACAATTATATTTGATTTTGTGATTCTAAAAATATGTAATTTATTCTAATACTAGTTGTTAGGCAATAGATACTAAGCGTGAGCGATAAAAATATGGTAAGAGTAAAAGAAAGTAATAATATGCAAACCGAAGTTGTTACAAGGCTGGGCCTCGAGCTGGCCAACGAAGGGCCTTGAGGTCAGGTTACAGTGCTTAACGGTGAGTGATCGATGAAGATCTAACAGTATTGAGGGCCTCGAGGATAGCCCTTAATGATCAATAATGAACAATAAGTGAAGAACAATTAACGAACAAAATAAATAGAAAGCAATAAATCAGTGGAACAATGTCAAGTATGTTTTGATAAGAAAACAGAGAATGTTCTTATTGTTATATTGAATATCATGTATACTAAAAAATGACAAGGGTCCCCTTTATATATGAGGGGGAATCCCAACATAGTACATGTATAATTATTACAAAGAAATGCAGCCGGTACAGATATTTAATGACTTAGTACACACTTGTACTATTCTTGCAGACTTGGTCAGCTCTAACCACGTGCCTTTGGAAATTTTCCGCCTTCTCATAACGGTCATCTATTTGTACTGCTCCGAGGTCGAGCACAATGAGCTTCGATATGACTCCTCGATGGATGTACCTCGGGGTCAAAAAAGAATTCCGCTTTGAGCTTCTCGAGGTCAGTCATTGAGTGCCATAACAGTCTCAAAATCAGACTCCTCGATTTTGGCCGTATACAGATAGTCCCCGCGTTTCTTAGAATGAAATGATAAGAAACGATCTTGCATTCTTGCCTCTTCGATATCCCCATTATGACGTTAGCAACGTGAGATCATTAAATGATGTGACAGAAAGGCTTTACAGTGTCGGCACGGTTCTCGAAAAGACACGAATCGCTATTGGCCGTCTTTTCGGCTCTTTCAACATGCTTAGAGTATTCTTATAAATACTTCAATTACCTATCATTCAAACTTTTACAACACCTTCAAGCTTTCTCATCTCTGTTATCAATTTCTTGCTTTCATCCTTCTTCTATGTTCACTTCTTCATTCTCTTGCTTTGGAACTTTGTTATAGCCATGGCAAAAACTTCTAAAACGGTTCCTCAAAAGAAGGAAACCACTTCTTCGTCACGTCCGTCTAAGAAAAAATCAAAAGCACCTCCTCGTATCGAGGAGTGCATTCCTGGTCCCTTCGAGACATCTTGTGACCTCAAAATTGATAATTCTCCTTCTACACCGGGCCGATTCGAGCCCATGTCTCGGTACATAATTGTAGTAACTGATATAAAGAAAGTAAAGGTAGATTGCCGCTGGGGGGAAGCAGTACAAGTAGAAATATCTTTACTTGAGGAAAGCATAGTTACACATAAAGCTGGCTTCCTCAGCGTATATACATACCCTTTTACTTTAGGACCTGTAGATTCTTCTTCTCCACCGATAGACCCAGTGATCCTCGATTTCTGTCGTCAGTATCGAGTGACGCTCGGTCAAATTTACCCTTCTTTTTGGAGAATTGTCTACATGATTAGATATTTCTCGAATATGGTCGGGGGATGTCTTTCACCCTCGACCATCTGATCAGATTATATATGTTGGCCCAAGAATTTGAATGGTTTTGAAGATTGACAAAGGAAATCAAACTTGAATCAGGTCCATCACTAAAGACATAGACACATGCAGGCACGTGAGGTGCACATGCAGGAGATAAGCGAAATCTGGGAATTAAAGAGATATCTCCTGATCGAAAAGATTGCAAAATAATAAGGAGAAGGACTCCTTATTCAGTAATAACAAATTCAAGATAAGGAAGGATTTAAGGAGTTGAGATTAACTAGGAATCTTCCACCAAGGAAGAGTAGCATTAGAATTCTAGTAACTCTCTTGTCTACTAATCCTATATATTGCTGAGTGTTCTTATTGTACAGGTATGCACAAAAGAAGAAGTTAAGCAAGAATTGAGAGCAAAATTAGCAAGGCAATTTTGCAAGCAGTTCGTCGAGATTTAAGTGTGCGACTCTGAAGCTACTTAAACCAGTTAGAAGAACCAATTCCAACTGTTGTCTTTTAGTCTAGTTTACTTGTAGTAGGTGATTACAACTTGTACCTTTTCATCTTAATTTAGAAGTATATGTAATAGGTACTGTGTGTTTCAAGTTATAGCTAACTTTGAGTTTGTCGCAAATAGCTAGAGGCTAGTTTGCCACAAAGGGATTAGAGGTAATCCTAGGCTTACAAAAGAGTTTTTGTAAATGCTGTTTGGCTCACTGATTAGTAAAGAGTTTGGGAAATCCTACTGGGAAGTAGGTCGTGGTTTTTTCACCTTTTGAGCTAGGTGTTTTCTACGTAAAAATCTCTGTGTTCTTTATTTTCTGTATTTATTATTCCGCAAACAGTAGAGGTTGGAACACATAGAAGAACCTGGTCCTTCTATAACTAGTGCACGCAAAAATTAAACACCAGACAAATCACCCCCCTCTTGTGTGGTATTTACGTATAAAGCATCAATATAGCCCCCGTCTCTATCGAGGGGTTTAGTCAAGCTGCAACGTCGATCGACCAAAGCATTTTTTGCGTGCATCGATGAAGACAAAGACCGGGGATGCATTAGCCGGTTTGTTCGAGTCAGAACCTCAGACCTTATCCCCGTGGAGAAGATGTCATTCCCGGAGTAATGGAACATGAGACATAAGTATCGCTACCGAGTGTAGTTTATCATATGAATGTCATTATTTCCCTTTTTGAACTAACCCCTTTCTTTTTTATTTGATTTTCTTTCGATTGTATAGCCACCGTGTGATTCCCCGGTATGGTCAAGGACCTCCCGGGATGGGTGAAGCTTCCTTTCCATATGATAAGCGCGTTTGGCGTGATTTGGCAAAGACGCGATGGCACGCCAAAAATCACGGTATGCCTTCACCGTTGTTACTTCCAAATTCCTTAAAAGTAGACTTTATAGCGACATGTCTCTATTTCATGCTTGTGCAGGCCTCGGGGAAGCCGTTTCAATGAGACCGCCTCCTCCTAGTGAATAAGAGTCCTCGAAACCCACCAAGCACAGGAAGAGGAAAAAGGAGACGCCGACAGAGTCTCTGAAATCAAAGAAAGCAAAGGCTCGAAAGTCTAAGACCGATGCCACGATCTTAACTTCAACAGCTAGTGAGAGCCTGCGTGTCGAGGATGAAGACGATGATAACTGCCTGTTGTTACAAAGGGCAAGACGAAGCGCTGATCCTTCGAGAGTTGCTAGGCAAGAGACTGCCGAGTTGGAGGTGGCCGATGCGGACCCATCTTGTATTGAAGAGACCCTTGAGGAGGGTTTAGGTGCAGTTCCCGAGCCTACAGTCAGACAGGGTACGACTTGTGCCGATGAACACTCGGTTGGTGAGTTCGGAGGCTATGATTCTGAGGTGCTTCGAGGGTGAGAGGAAGCCTCGATAGAAGTTGATGCCATAGGTGGCTTTCGATCAGGCCCGTCATTCTGACCCGGGCAGATACGGGATGCCCATAACAGGGGGACCACAGGTGTAGGGACCTCTTAGATAGAGGATAAGTTTTTCAAAGACTACTTTCTCGGCGTCGAAGAAGACACCGACCTTGATGCCCCGGTCGCGCTAGAGGAGGCCATGAAACTCCAAAAATAGTTAGTTCTTTGACACCACCTATGTGCTTTGATTTTAGACTTTCATTTTTCTAACTTCTTTTCCATTGCACTGTAGGTCACGACGATGTATGACCAGGATTTATCCAAGCTACAAGATGAGCTTACTCATTGTGAGGAGGAGATCGAGAAACTCACATCAGAATTGAATGAGTTGAAGACTTCATCTGCCCGAAAGGAAGAGGAGTTGGATGAACTTCAGGCAAGCTCGGAAAAAGCGCTCCAGGAGCGAACCAGCTTCGTCGAGCAGGTAATATGGCATTCATGAACTCACCTTTTATTTTCATAACTTGGTGCTCATTATCTTGATTCATCTTTGCAGATTGAGCAAAAAGATGCCTTGGTGGGGCAACTCCGAGAAGAGGTCGTGGCCAAAGGAGCCGAGGTCCTTGAGCTGAAGCGGCGTAGTGATAGTGTGGCCTCAGAGAGAAATATCCTTCGAGAAGAGCTAGCCTTGACTCACGGTCTTCTTCGAGGTGCACAAGAGGAGGCTTGGAATTTTAAGATGCTTTATGCTGAGTCGGCGGCCTCATTATCCACGGCCAAGTCTGAGGCCAATGTATTCATATCCTCATACAAAGAGGATGCCACCGCTGCAAATAATTGGGCCATGGAGATATCCGAGAAGGTCGAGCTCAAATTGGCTCGGGCTGTTGCTCATGATCGATTGGAAGCTCGGAGGAAAGCCTTTGTGGAAGTGCATGCCAGGGGGTTCGATCTCTCTACTAAGATTGAAGAAACCAAGGCCTTGGATGAAGAATCAACAATTCCAACTACTTCATATGAGGGCTCTACGAGCGACTCGGGCAATAGTGAGGGCGAAGAATAGGCTTACTTGCTATTTTTACTTCTTCGTTTTTGTATATGGGCTCCCCGAGGGATTCTTCTAAAGCACTTTTATAAATATATATTTTTTGGAAATGCAAAGTATTTCTTCATTTAGTGTCTTCAAAACTCTGCATTTTAGTGTCTAAACAAAAGTTAATCTTCGAATTTGAATTTAATTCCTTTGAGCCCAGGCTTGGAGTAATAGAAACCCTCGAGGTCGAACTGTTCTGATTTCAGTTATATACCTTCCTTGGGTCGGGTTGGTAAGGGGTCGATTTGACCCTCCGATCCTTCGATCACTTCATGATAGAGTCATTCTTATGATGTGACCGTGAAGTGACTGAGGTGGCCCCCTTGATACATTTCCCAAAAAGTCATAATGGCTCTATCAGAGCCGATTGGCTATCAAAGCAAATGAACAGTCGCCGCTTCTTCTTATATATATTCACTTCTTCTTCTTATATATATTCACTTCTTCTTCATTGAGGGCTTTGTTGTTTGCAAAGCTAATTTGCACTTTAGGATTATCTTCCTTGCATCAATTCTTCCGCCATTTTAGTTTAAAGCTTTCGCCTGAGATTTCATCTTCTTTTTCTTGTTTTAAAATAGTCATGGCTGCCATGCCCAAGTCTGTTCATCAAGAAGAGGAAAGTTCTACCTCTGCTTCCCGCCCGGCCGGTGGTACACTGTCGACGTTTAGTGAGTTGACCTCGAGCTGTTTCATCTCGAGGAAGGACTTTACGTTAGAGAGACCTCTCGATGTTCCGGGCCATCAGGAGCATGCATCGAGGTTCATTCCATCAATAGAAGAGAAACACCTCAAAGCCGTGAGGAGAGACTGCAGCTGGGGTGAAGAGGTGATGCTGCAGGTACTCTCTCGGGAAGAGGCTATCATGGCCCATGTAGAGGGGTTCTTGAATGTATATACGTACCCATTTACATTGGGCCCTTTAGACCGAGTCATGCTCGAGTTCTTTCGAAGATATCAAGTTACCTTGGCGCAGGTCCACCCGTCTTTGTGAACAACTATTTTTTGACCACACCCAAATTCTATACTATTTTCGATGTAAATATTAATCTTAATATTTTAAATTTTTTATCTTACTCTTAATAGGTTCTATTTAAGAAAATTAAAAACAACAAAAATATT